>WYDI02039389.1:0-28546 GCA_009867235.2 Psittacus erithacus
GTGTTATACCTTAGTTACTGGACTGTTCTTATCTCAACCCATGGGAGTTACATTCTTTCCATTCTCCTCCCCATCCCATCAGGAGTGGGGGAAGGAAGGGAGGGGGAGTGAGTGAGCAGCTGCGTGGTTCTGGGCTGCTGGCAGGGCTTAAACCAAGAGTTGTCTGCACCAGTCTTCCTCAGATCTCACTAAGAATCTGATGTCAGCAAGATGAGCGCTAATATATACATAAAACAGAGAAATTTAGCTGAAACAACAGCTGCATCCTCCTTTAATGCTTTTATTTCCTAAAGATGTAGCATGCAACCACAGCTGCATGTAACTTGCAAGAAAACTTCTGCAACCCCGGAAGAGTAACATGTATAATTCAGTCAGTTGACCACAGCATTTTGTGATGTTCATATGCATACAGAGTGGTTTTTGCACTATGTAGTGCTATTACCCAGACACCACTACAAGCAAGCAGCCCAAGGGGAATGTAGGCCTGAAGCAAAATGCAGAGATGGTTTTTGCAGCACTGTAACTACTGGGGACTGCTTTCAGTTACAATGCATTCCTTTTCTCCTCCCTGACAGTACTAGAATAAAAACTGCTTCAGAATATTTTTATAAGATGGTTTATTCATGGAAAATTATGATCTGTCTTAAATCAAAAGCTTGCATTGACACTTTCCACTTTTAACCAAATTTAAACTATTTCAAAGACCAAATGTTTGATGAGAAATAAAGGGAGGCAGAGGGATGGCAGAAAAAAACCTCCTACCTCTTTTTCCCTCTCTCTCATTTGACACAAAAGAGATTCCCCAAAAGTGTTGCTTTGGACATAATCAAAATGAGAATACCGGAAATCCTACCACCTGTAGCTGAGATGCTCTTTTGTCTTTTCTCTACTCTCTGCCTTGTTACAAGACTTTAAATGCTGATACCACTGGATTATGATGAGCCAGAAGTACCATCCTGCATGTGCTCCTTCTTTGCCATTGGCATCCTTTTAACAACATATAGCAGCTTATTCTTAGGTATATGCATGCCTTCCCTAAAGAACCAAGGTAGACATTTCACCTCTGGGTCTTTTTCTTTTCTTCTGAACCTGTGACAGTGAAATTACAAGAACACTTGCTAGAAATCAGATGAGATTCCTGTACTTGTGTCAGAGCAACCTAGAAACATTACTTAGATTGCTATCTAACGTCCTGAAAAGCATCTACAAACACAAAGATTTTCAAACAACCACATTCTGCTCTCCAGTGGAAGATCTGAAAACTTTCAAATATTGTTTGATAGGTAGAAAGCACACTGACAACTATCCTCATCTTTAGGAATATTTTCTTAAAGTCCAACATGAATAGCGCAGTCACAGCTCACACTGATGTCTTCTTGTCTCCATAATGGACAAAAAAGAACAGATTATTCCTTTCTGCTATGCAAAATCCTTTCACCTATCTGAAAATTACTAAAATACACCCACACAGCCTTGTATTCTTCACACACACACACACTTCTTTCTCATATTTAAAGCACCTGATGATTTTTGTTTGCTTTTGGACTGTCCAGCTGGTCATCTTTCTTAAGATGTTATGACAGTACTGGAAAGAGGTCTCACCATTTCTAAGAACTGAAGATTAGTTAATTCCTGTGCCTCAAAGGCCACATCTCTCTTTACAGTTCCCTGACTGTCCTTTTACAGCATGACATTGTTGGCCTATATTCAATATGGAGTTTTGTTTTCAAGTTAAGATCTCTCACAAGAGACAAGCCCACTCAAGGAGAGAATAAAATCTGCCCAAAACAGAATTATTTAAGATTTTATTAGTTACTGCTGCCAGTGGTATCAAATAAAACTAAATGAATATGCAGCAAAGGAGCAAATGAGATTCACAGTTGATGAATGCATCTTAGTAATGCATCATGCATTACTGCATACTTGGAATAAATAATCTCAGCCACTCATACACATCACTGGATTTTAAACTAACTATAATCTGTTAGAAAGGGAAACAGTACATGCTTGCAGTGATGCTTGGTGGAAGTGTTGCTTTATAGAGAGGTCAAAGTGGCAATATTAGCCTGTACAAAGAAGTGAACTGAAAATAACAGAAAATTTACAGTAACCTTCTGAAAATCAATGATCCCATTCTATGCACTCAAACTTTGAACTTTCTATTAACATTTTTATTGTATTAAAAAAAAAAGATACAGAAAAATTAAAACATTCAAGATACAGTAGATACCAGCTATTTCTTGAGAAAATAGTTTCATATGAGAGCAGAGTGAGATGTTAGCTTTAAGAGGGAATTAGATGACTGCTTAAAGATAAAATAAATGGGAAAGGCAAATCAACTGGCTTTATATACATAAAAGAAGTAAAGAATCTCAACTTCCATATAGTTTCACCTATAAAGCAACTACCAAGAGCTGAGAAAAATGGCAGATTATTTTTTTTTTCCATTTTTTAATTCTTGCAATCTTCCTCCAAGATACTGACCAGATAGATGTTGGAACAGAGGTTTGGGCTTGTACAAGAATTCTGGCTTCATTACATTCTCTTTAAATAAAGGGCAGAGCGATCTCTCAGCAAAATGTACCTTAACAATGAAATAATAATGTAGAACTGAGGGGCTACAACACTGACATTTCACTGTACATTGCACAGCACAATTGGTTAAACGGCTGTGGTCTTAATCCCTTCTCTTGCTGACTTACTGATAAAAGTCTCCTTGCAGAAGACAAGCTGATGGAGGCTTTGTGATGAGAGGCTTGACTTAAGTAGCATTGACTGAGCACAGTCTGATGCACTCAATTGCCCAGCATGCACAAAAGCACTACTGGCCAGAGCAGGAAGCAAAGTTTGATGATACCACGGTTTAACTCACAAGACACTAAGATCTAATAGCCCAGGCTTAATACAATCACTTTTATCAATAACAATGGAATAAATGTCCATAACCTTAGCAGAAGTCATCAGAGGAAAGTGTTGATTAATGATAAAACCATACTACGCTGAAATAACACAGCTGCAGACCTAGTAAAAACTACTTATGTTTTCGAGCAGAAAAATCGCTTTTACCTCAGTGGCAATGTAGAAAGAGCACAAGTTGTGGCTTACAAATTTTTTCTGCTTTACCACTGAAAAAGTGCAGTTTATTGTGAAGTTAAAAATTCTACCTCAGGGCTTTAAATGGGGAGAATTAAACAGACTACAATGTAGTTCCAAGGTGGGGGGTTTTTATTCTTATTTGGCACTGTGATGAAAAGTAATTAAGCTCTGGCAAATTTTCTTCCTAGATGTAATTTGGACTACTTATCTAGCCTCTCACATGGGAGTATACTTGGAAACAAAAAAGAAACACCTGCTTTTATCACTTTAGAACAACACTTTGTCATCTTAGCAATACGCAAAGTTTCTCAAGCCCTTGAATTCTGAGTGTTATGCTTAATAGTACCTGATTTATTCCACATTTTCAAGATTATGCATGAATGTGGCATCAAACTACCTCATTTACTGATACGCAGAGCAAATAAGCCATAAAGATTTGACCTCAAGCTGACAATGTCCTAAATAAAACCAGTTAAGAATAATATCAAACTGATAACTGAAATGCAAGGTTACCCAGACATTCAGCTACAAAGCAGTGGTACAGTGCCCTCAGGTTCTGCTATCTCAGGAGGATATTTCCATAGCAACAGCTTGATGGCACAAAAGGGCTTGGTTGACCCCTCTTCATCCACCGATCTGCATTTACAGCAGGTGGTATGGAGCCCTCCTCAGGTTATGAGAAAAGGAGCAACCGTGCTAATGCCTAAGCACAGCTCAGCTCTCCTACACGTTCATAACCTTCTAGTGGATTCTACTCTGAGGAGGCCTGTAGACTATGTCTGCTTTATGGATTGTCCTAGCTTTGAATGCCCCAAGGATTCAGGGTAAGAAGGACACAAGCCACATAAAAGAAGTTTAGTCTAAATGGAACCCTAAAGTTTTCTGTTTGTGGCCCCTTCTCGGCTTTCACAACCACTCCAAACATTCCTTTAGAGGGAGCATCACAGTTTTATTAGAAGAAACTCAAAAAAAGAGGAGCTGCAGAGATCAAGAGCATTTCTAACACCCTGTACCCAGCCACAGCAGGGAATGCATTTGATAAAAACACCTAGACAACTGGGAAGGAAACCACATTCCACGCTGTAAAAATGGCAGTAATACTTAGACATATAAGCAGTGGCACAACTCCCCAGAATCACAAAATAATCCTTCTATTGTATCCAGTACTGGTAGACCACCATCATGAGAAATGGGAAGAAGGAAGAGAAACACCTGGAGAGCCCAGCAGAGAGTTCCAGAGCAATCAGAAATCTAGAAGGCAAGTTTTCAGAGAAAAGATTTAGAGAACCAAGGGTTAAAATCAAAATGAAAACACCGAGATGTTCCATCCTCAAGCACCCTGTGATTCTGGGAGACAGAGAAGGAGTTTCCAAGCATTTAAGAGATGGCTATAAAGGGGCTGGATACTAATTAATTCTCCAAGTCTGCTGTGGAATGGACAAGAAGAAATTAACTTAAATTGTGCTAAGAAGACTTAAGAATAGGAAAGCTTTTTAATTTTAGGAATAGTGAGGTAACTGAATGGAGAGTATCACGGCTGTACAGTCTCATCACTGAGATGGGACCATATTTAAGATCAGACTGGAAAAACCTGGAATGATTTAAATGTAACTGAGACTAAGCTGGCGCAAGGAAATGGACTGGATGTTTTCTGAGATCTATTTGAGCCTATGATCTATGATACTATAATCATAAACTTCAATTTCCATCTTTGGGACAACTAACCTTATTAATTTATCAAGCTCGATCTTGAAATAATTTACCCTCCCTGTCTTCCCTGCCCTACTTGAAAGGTCATGCCAGAATTCAGATATCATTCCTTTGATGTCAGAAACTTTGCTCTAATTTACATTCTAAATTGATTCAGAAGCAATTAATATCCATTTGATCTTAAAGCAGGTTCAATTTCAATAATTCTTCTTCCTCATTTGTACTAATTCCTGAATGCCTTTTATAAATAGTAATATAGCCTCTTTCTCAGTCTTCAGTTAACTATGCTGGCTATCTATCTCAGACACCAGAAGTCAAGCAATGGTAGCCACAGAGTTCCTTACAAGCCAATTTATTTTGCTTCAACTGCAGTGTCATAAAAGCTATACAGCCTGATCAATTACTGATAGATGAGATAAACCAGCCTGATACAGTTGATTTTTTCCATGCCAGGACTAGAACCCGTTCCAGACTTGTGCCCCATTGGGAAATGGAAGTGCAAAAAGGATGTAAACCATCTTTGTTCTTCAGACAAAAGACCAAATTTATCTAATTCTGCCTCCAGAATAAGCGTGCATGCTCCAGTAGATTCAGCGGACTTGCTCTCATTAAGCTTGCAGTGCATTTGAATCTATATAGCAAAAAAACCCCATGCTATAAATTGTTCTCCCTGCTCATTCACCCCCTTCCATTAAAAAGCTTAAAGCCAACGAATTTATACCTTATACATTTTTTATAACCTATTTTATCTCTACTCTAGAGATAATCTAAAATAACTTGGTCTCAGAGGATTTTAAGTATATGGCCAAAAGTAAACTGAGGAAGATAAAAGTTTAACCTCCCTGTATTCAAAGTGAAATATCTTATGTCATACTTCACTACATATTTCTACTGTGGAGATAAAAAACTAATTATTCATAAGAATACCAGTGCTTTGTAGGACAGGGTGCCCAGATCTAGCCTTACAGGACTTAGTCAGGCTTTATTTTCAAACATACACTTGAGGTTTCTACTGATTCCTAAGGAACAGACTGTATACAGTAGAAAGCAGGATTTGCCTTTGTAGGGAATTACTCTTCTCATACTTTCATTTGTATAAATATTATCTGAAGACAATAATGTGCCAATCACAAAGATTCAGGCTGAGAATCAAGTTCCAAGGCTTGCACTGAACAACCTGGAAAGGACTCCTTCATTGGCTTGTGAAGATTAATACTTAAATGCTCCAATTACAGAATCCTGTCTCATGCAGCCATGGTTGCCAATGGTTACTTCCTACATAGGTCTCTGTTAGGCTGCCAACATTGCCATTTGTTTTGAATTAGAATACTCAGAAACACAAGAACAACAGGCTGCTAAAGTAAGCCAGATCGTAATAAGCCATGAATTTCTTGGCATTAGGAATGAGAATTTCTACCATTAATGCTTAGCAATGGGAACGATGCCACTGCTGGCATTCTAAAGTTAAAGCATCTTAACAAAATTAACTTAAACTGCTACCCATGAACTTTAAGTTAGTGCCCCAGAAGTTTCAGGAATTGCTGATAAAAATATCATTTGTCTTCTTTCAGAGTTCACTTATTAGCAGCTGCTTAGAAATCTAGACTGTGAAAACAATAAAAGACAAGACCACTTTTCAAAATGCAGCATTTCAGATCCAACGGAAATGCATTCCACTGCTTCAGAAACAAGCACATATTCATGAAAAGTGCATAACTGCAAAGCATAGTTTATAGCAAGGTGGCCTTGTGATCCACATGGCAGCATACACACATATACACAAAATGCTGCAATCCCCTCAGAACTGCAGCAGTCAGAGGAAGCAGCACATCCACCCCTTGTGGTACCATCCAAATACAACAGTCCTGATGGGCTCTCTATCTGTGCTCAATCCAGCTAGGACATTTATCAGAATTTCTAAATCCATGTAAGCTCATTTACATTAATTTTAATGAGGGACAGACACATTCTAGAGTACCACAGGCTAGGAACAACATCTTAGAAATACTGAGAAAAAAGGGAATCAATACGCACTACAATCAGCTACTTAAAAATATCTAAAATAATGTGTTCCCACAATAAGGTCAAATCAAAGGGACAACAGCTGCTTGGTGCTACCGTAATAAAATTGTCAGGAAACTTCATTTTAGCTAGTATAACTGGTTACTAGATTATAAACATGAAATTAATAACCCTTGTGGATGAGTTACCAGCCTCAAAGGTTGAGGCTGAGACTATAACAGAGCTACTGAGAGGCCTCAGAAGGACTTGTGTAATACTTCTCAACACAAAACTGCAAAGTATAGTGGGATCTTTTGAAGAAGTCTTGGTTGTTAAAAGGGAAAAAAAAAAAATCCACATTTGACATAAATCCTATGAATGAGCAATGCTGCGGGTTTTATTGGAGCCCAAAGATTGTCAAAAATTACTAAGGGTTGTCTAAATTTTTAAACTGCCATTTCTTAAGATTTCTTTCTTTTCCTAGCGATATCAGCCCACCTGATTGGAAATTGAAATTGCAGGCATCTGAACAAAGGTATTAAAGTGATCTACTGCCACTAAAGTTTATGTAAATGTGTTTACATTCATGGCTCAAGCTTGGCTTTGTAAATTTGTAAATAGTTACTCAGACTGGACAGCCTTATTACCTAGAACTCAAATATATTTGAGCTTTTTCCTCCTTTCATCTCACCACATCAAAGCAACTCATTATTACAGGGAGCTGAGCAATTCAGTCTTCTGTATTGAGAGCTGTAGCTAACACTGTATTTAGGAAGGGCTGGCACACAGCCAACCCTACAACCTGGCACTTGGACTGCAGAAAGAAGGAACGCTAGAGAAATTAGGGAAGCTGTATATCCTCCTTATCAGATCTTCACCTTGGGAGAGCGGAGGCACTGGATATAAGTGTCTGGAGGGTTTTGAACAGGCAGTCTTGGAGAAGCTAGATAAACTAAACTAAAATCTCTAGAAGCCCACCAATATTCACATGTATATTCTAGTGCCGAGCTTCCAGACCAGAACTGAAAGACACAGCCATGGAGAGTGCTGCTGCTGGCCCACAGCTGATGAATAGACTTTCCGCATGAATGCTACCATCCTGTTCCTTCTGCTTATCACTCACTTGAAGTTACAGGTAGGCAGGTAGGTAAGTAGGTGGGTGGGTAGGCAGGGAGAAGAGAAGGGGAAGGGAGAGAAGGAGGGAGGGAGGGAGGAAGGAAGCTTCTATTTCATTACTGATTCTACATTTTCTTGTCTATGTATTGAAACTGAATTTCATATTTCCTATTTTACCTCTTCTTGCATGCTTAAAATCATCTTTCTATTAGTAAGTGTTTCACATCAAAGAAAAAAGACATTCCATTTAAACTTACAAAACATGGTCTATAAAACCAATAAAGGAAAATTCGTATTTCTTATAGCTTGGCAATGTCTATGACATTTGACTCAATTTTTATCGTAGTTCACAAGAGGGCATACATTAAACTTCTGAACAACAGCAGGAATTATGTACCTGACTCCCTGAAATTAAATTTCCCAAAGTACAAGCAGCAGAGCAGGGGGAAAGAGATTTTCAGTTCAGCCTCTTAATATGTTCCCTGGGAAGACACAGGTCATTTCTTTGTGGTTTTGTTTTTTCCTGCAGAGAGAGAAATATATATATGGGAAAATACAGCAGCAATTTGATAATCTCTATTTACTCTAGGAAAATAAAATACTTATGTCTCTGAGACAAACTTCAAAGAAACTAGAGCTACATTCACGTTTCCTTTCTAATAAATAATTTTTTATCCTTTAAATAGGATTCTGCATATTTTTATACAGAGGAGCTTTCTTAAAATTATCCTGTGAGTATCTAAAGCATTTAAGCATAATAACTTGCATTTATATCTCTTAGCATTTATAAAAATTAGTGAAAATAGAGGTAGAATTCATACCTTTATAGTTTCAGCTTGCTACTGGTTTAACTGAGGTATCTTTTACACTTTCCCATTTCATTTGAGCTGAAACAACTATGCAGCTGTTTATTTCCAATTTTTCTGACTTACAGGTTACCTCTTTCAGAAATAGTGAATACACTGAGCAAGCAGACACCAACCAGCTAGTGGTAATAAACTACCTGGTGGTCATAAACTGTCTGATGGTAATAAACTATCAGCTTTTGGGAACTGCAAAATCTCTTGTTTTGAGGCTTTTTCTTCTGTAAAAGTCAGCTGCACGCTTGCTGGGCTAATCAACCTAGGAGTGGTGCCTGCTAAAAACCATGGGAAGGGTAGACAGAGTGGGTCCACACTGGAAATACAAGTCCCTTGCTCAAAAGTTTCACCAGTTGTAAGTTATGGAGTTCTTCTAGTAAGTTCTTCTGGTAACAACCAAATACCTGAATTTACTCCCTCCTGCTAACCTAAATAGCAATATGGTTGAGTATACAATCTCTGTTTTTGAAAAAGAGCGTCTGCTATCTTTAGATAAACTATATTAAGAAATGCCAATGATTACAGAGCACCTAATAAATGAATGAAAAAGCTAAGAGGAAATAAGTATCTGCAACATAACTGGAACATCATCTTTGGTGAAAGAGTGATGCTGTCCCTTCCCCAACATCCCAGCTGTGAGGTAAATTGCCTGGGATTTCACAATCTCAGTCAATTTCATTCACAGTCAGCAACACCGGCAAATTGCTTTCCAGTGGAGACAGAACTTTACTCCCTCGCTGACAACCTGAATGCTAAACAGTGTAGAGGCCGGAAAAAGGGCTGAACACATTCAAAGGAAATACAGACAAGAGGCAGGGTAGCACAGTAAAACAGAAAGAGAAATTAGAAGCAACATTTTTTGCTCCCTAAAAGTGATACTGGACACAAAATTCATGTTTACTAGACTATCAACGTTTGTCTGTTACACCCCACAGAGGAAAACAGAACAAATAAGTGTGTTTACTCCTCAAGGCTTTTCCATAGAAGATTTCCAATCTTCCTTCTAGCTTTTGCTCCATGTGTCAAGAAAACTGTAAGGTTTTCTTAGGAAGTAAGGAAATTTCATGCAGCAACACACCTATGAAAAGATCCACTTTAAAGAGCAATCGTGTTTGCAAGTATTACCCATTATAGCCAGCTGATGAGAAAGTCGTTCATCTTCCCATCAGCAGCCAGTCTCTGCTTGCTGCCTTTTATTAATGAAATACTTATTCCTAAATTATTATCCCTCTAAATAAATAACTCTCAATCAAATGCCGATTCCATATGCCACATATGAATGGCAGAATGGTAAAGAAAAATTCAGGAAAAAATCTAGATAAAACTCACAAGACTATCCAGACAGCATGTTAAGCTCCTCTTTAGCTTGTTGTGTCCTGTTGCCCACTCACTGTTTAAGAATTACTTAGTTGAATTACTAGCTCTTTTGAGTTAAGCCCTTATTTCAGGTTTTCTTCTGAAGGACTTTGCAAGCCACAAGATCCTAGTATGTGAATAAAATCCAGTTGCTTCCATGAAGCAGCCAGTATTTCCAGCTTTCCCTCTGCCACCTCACAATGCTCAGTCCAACTCAGCTGCCCACATTCTACCAGGTTTTCAAAATTATTTTCAAAAATTTTTTATATTTCCCAAATTCACTGAGCTGACTAGAAGCACATTGAGCCATGCTCAGTGTACTTTATAAGTATAATTTATACATAGAAATTACTTGGTTTCCAGAGGAATGACATGTCTAATAACTGCTGCCCCACAAAGCTTTGTGCCAATGTGGTGTTCCAAGCAGCAGGACTGTGGCTGTAGTCCCATTTCTCCTCCTGCTGCCACATACACAGGGACAGTCCAGCAGCAGCACTGCACACTCCCCATAAAGCCCAGCCCTGCGACTGACAAAATGATGTTAACTTGTGAGATGAAAGTACATGAGGAGCTTTGTTGCTGCAAAAACTCTTTTCCCTCATGGGCATTATTGTTTAGGGTTTATAGCAATACTCTTGGGAAATTATTGCACACTCATACCACTCCAGAGCTTAGGGATGCCAACTGGTTCTTCCTTGGCTGAGCCACAGGACAGCTTGAAGGTCCTTGACATTACTTCTGAGTATGACTCAGAATTGATTAGGAAAGAAAAAATCTTCTTCAGATCTGTAACATCCAAAAGGTTTCCTTTATCTCTTTTGCAAAGATAAGGAATGGAAAGAACTTCACAACTCTGCTTTCCCTCATGAGGAGTGTAACAGAGTTAAGAAGGCAAAAAAAAAGAAGACATAATGAAGGCGCTGTGGAAGTCATTTCTTTCTACTACAGATGAGTGCTAGGCATTCCTTTGGTAGATTTAGTAATTTCTTAACTGTGAAAATATTCTGTCCTTCATTAGAAACACACTAGTTCTCATCAAAAGTGAAATCCACTGTGCTCTTACTGTGCAATCATGTATTATTCTAATTGCTCTAATAATCCAATGCAATGTAAAATACCATATTAAAACCTTTATAAAATGTTCCGTTACTTAGATTATATGCATTAACTGTTCAAAGTTATTAATTCATCAGTAATGACAGTATACATTGTAGCTCTCTAGAAAGAAGAGTAAACATCCAGAAAAGCTGATGAATATTAATGATGCCTGCAATCTAAAAAAATCACTGACATAAAAACATTAATAGTTCACAAGTTTGCTATTTTTCAGTCCCATTTCCTGCCAAAATCATTTCCTCCTACAATTTTATCATTCTTTCATAGATATTTCACTGTTCATCAGCCATTACTTCAACAGTGTCATTCCAAAGTCTAGATGATATTGTGTGTCCCTTAGCCCATACAGTACACAACAAACCTGGCAGCATGCCGGCTAGCAGCCATTCATGAGATTTAAGAGACCAGTCACTGTAGGTAGAAGTAATACTGAGAGTTCAAACATTGAAGACGGTCATGCAAAAATCTTTAATCTAAAAGCTCTGATTTTTTTCTTCTGGCAAAATTTACATCACCTGTTCTAATGCCAGATTTTGCTTGTTACTATGGTGCTCACAAGAAATGCAATCAGAAATGAGTAACTAACATTCAGGAGTTCCCATCTCAAGTTCCTTTTGAGTGCTCAGGTTGTAGGTCACAGCGAGGGAATGGGAGATGTGCCGAGAATAGCTATTTGCTAATACTCAGAAAACCAAAATGACTGAAAAGTGAGTTCTCATGATCCAGTTCATCCACAGCATTACGCAGGCACCATGGTTTGTGACTGTACTTACGTACAGTCTACAACTCTATTTCTGCTCACAGTTCACAGGCCTGAGATTTGTAGCTAACTCTTTGATAGCCTGGCTTAGGTTATCCCAGCCAAGTGCCATCTTGTTCATGCAACATAACAACCCTTAGAAAGCAAAACCAGTTTTCAAGTTTTTAGAGATTGTTAGGGAGGGCACAGAGTAGGGAGTTCATGAAAGAAGAAACTTTTTGCTTGGATGGTCAACAAATGTGGAAGAAAAAGGCATTTGTTACACAATACAGAGATACATCAAATTAAAGAAACAAATAAGGACTTGAAAACCAGATGAAATGCTGAGCTCATAATTTGTCCTCTCTCTGTTTCCTCACACCCTCTTAATTTTCAAGAACTTAAATAATAAAATTACTTAAAAGTCACTTCTTACACTGCTATAAAATCCATTTTCTTCACAGCAGAGACGAGTAAAAGCATTTCACAGCTCCAGCTGAGGGTGATATATGAAAAAATAAAGATATACAAGGGACAAAAAATAGAATTAATCTTTGAACCATTCTATAAAAGATGAATCACATTGTTAAGTGAACAATGGCTCCAATTTAGTCAAGGTTAAGACTATAGCTCAGTGTAAAAAAAAAAAAAAAAAAAAAATTCAAATTTGTGGCCAAAGTCCTCATTTATGAGATAAACTTATCACAAAATGTGCCTTAAAATATTTTCATCATTTAAAGTATAAAATGGCCAGATAACTTTACAGTTAGAACTCCAAGTACTGAAATGAAAAGGCAAACTCCTATTGATGTTAAGTATTTTTAATTAGGATTACTTTACTAGAATACAATTGAAGACTTTTGTTCAGGAGCTCATTATTTCTTATTTTTTGCTCTAATATCACAAGTATTTTTTAGGCATAGGGGACAGCTAGCTCTCAGCTTTTAATGTTAATTATCATCACCTCTTCACTTAATCCATAATGTAGGTATAAAATATCAGTTCAGCTTTCTACTACAGTAGCATAGATCACTGCACTGTAGGGGTTTCTTGTGACAGATTCCTCTTTGAAGCTTTTTTATAGTTCAGTAATAAAAAAATTACTTCATAATTACACTTTGAAGGGTATTTTGTTTTGTGAATGAATTAAAACTGGTAAGTCAGAAGAGAAGTTAAAGAGTAAAAATAAAAATATTTTTTCCAGTGACACAATTCAAAGGTAATTCTGACTTTAAACTGCACCAAGATGGACATTATTCATAACTACAGCTGAGGGATGGGATACAAGATCAAAACAAAGACACCAAACCACGATAATCTACAAACAGGTGTCTTCAGCACAGCAATGCTCAACGCATTGCCTAAAGACAGCTTCCCATACACAACTGAGACACCCTATAGCATCTGGAACAGCTGGATGGGGTTTACAGATATGGCCAACAAGCTATATAAGAAAATATGTTCCTGTAGTGCAGTAGCTGGTGGCCAGACAGGAAATTCTAGAGCATCTCAGATGACACTAGACAGCAACATTCAAGCAACCAGACAGGATGTTTAATGTCTCATTACAAATCAATGGAGATCATCAGTGGAGCTCGCCAGCAACTCAATTCTTCATTTAACTCCAAAGCAGACATCTAGTTACCAGTGAGCTGAATTGCTGTATACAGACTTATGAATCTAGTGATCTTAATCTCAAATTGAGTCCTAATACAGATGCCTTTAAATATACCTTTATGTTCATCAATACCAGCAGTGTTCTAACAAATAGCAATAACTGCACCTCATATGACCCAAATAAGTTAACAGAAGCTACATTATTTCCCTTCTCCAGTGATTCTCATACAAAAACATACTCAATCAGCTGTTTTTTTTCCATCCCAATGAAAGATTCATGTCAATAAAGTAATTCACAGAATTACTACAGACAAAAGGAAACTCAGCATTCATCAGCAGAATGCTGTTTTAGTGCCTCCAGAAGGTAAACAAGAAGCATCTCAACTTTGCCCTGGATCACTCCTCATCCACCTATCTACATTAACACAGTAATAGAAATCAAAAGGACATCTTTCATGTGACTTTCCTGATCATCCCCACTTAACATTTAACTTAGGTTATAACCTGCATTACTATGGTAGTGTGGAAGGAAACCATCTTACCACCAAGCTACAAAGCATTTGCAAAGACTGCATCATAAATTAAGTTTGATTTGTAAGCATCAAGAAACAAATGAACAAAAAAAGTATTTCCAAGCGCAAGGGTTTATTTTCTTTTACCTTTTGCTTTATTTTGCCTTAATGGAAAGGGACGTAAACATTGATGAGAGCAACATGTTCATCCACTTCATGATTTCTTGGATTATATCCAGTTACAGGAACATTCCACTCGTTCCATAAACATGAAATATTAATATTTAATAGCTTTAATGTCTTAAAGTTCAAAAAAGCTAGTATAAAAAGTGTACCTCATAAAACTGTTGTCAGGAACCACAGCTACTCTCATACAGCAACTCCTCTGTTACATACTTTTACATTTAAAGCTGATTGTGTATTTTCCTCTGAAATGTTTAGCAGCTCTAATAATATTTCAGTTACAGATAGCTGTTATTGTTGTCTAAGGAACAGACTGGGGAACTTCCAGAATCTAGCTTAGCTGCATTTTACATGCAAAGTATGCAAAAAATGTTTTTCTTCCTCAGATTTAGGAGACATGATCCACAAAAAGCACACACAATGAATGACGGTTATGAAGACAGTATATTTGAAACATGTATTATTAAAAATTATACACCACAGATGGCATCAAAGTGTATGTCCTAAAATGAAGAGGTGGCGGTCGTACAGCATATTTGAGTGAGTAGGCAAAAACTGTGCAAACTCACTAGTTAACAGGGATGGATTTAGAAACCTAAAATTAGTCTGAAAATGGAAAACCATAATAAGATGTCTTTTCCTCTCAGTGCGATTCATTCCCACAACACCTAATTCTGCCACCAAGCATCATTGTCTCCAAATATTATTTAGAGGTTTTGTATTTTCAGCTGTCACTCCCTCCTTTGCTCTCATGTAATACCTTTCTTCTGAGAACTGCACAGGTTCTCTATATAAATAATAAGGCATATAACAGCTATAAATTAGGAAGTTCCACCATTCGCAGATGGAACTGGAACAGAGCTAACATGCCCCAGAGTTACAAATTTTCTGAAGTTATCTTCTCCCAGAAAAGATTTAATTTAATTTGGAAAATTACTGTGACCTAAGTGAACTCTCCTGTAATTTGCAGGCATCTTATTGCAGTAGTATCTAACACAAAAGAGAAAGGGGCTGTTATTTTTTCCTGAGTCAGATTTCAGTGATGTGCGGCATTATATGTCCGAAACAAGTGAACACTAACACCAGGGAGGTTATCAGTCATGACTCTGTAGCTGCAGGCAAGCTCCATATCACACTTTAAAAAAAACATTCATTCAAATCCTGCTATGCTGGAAAAAAGAACCATACACTCTCCAACCCAAATGACCAACAAAAAGTGAGTTCTCCAAATATAAGTTTAAACATAAATTCACTGAATTTACTTACTGAATTCAATAAGTGAATACATCTATACTGACTAAGAAAAACCTGATTCCTCAGAGCATTGCCATCACCCCCAGCATGAGTCAAAATTACTTTTGGCAACAGCAGGGAGCAGGCTCTCCTCATCCTGCTGCAGCCCATTTCAAGTTGAAGCAGCAAGATGGTAGCGAAGCTCTGAGTAACTGTTTCTAATTGTTGTGAGCAGACAGCCAACAAGTAAAATCAGCCCACCGGCTCATGCAGAAGGCCACTTTCAAAGAGATAAACTTTCCTCTCCAGCTAATTCATACATGGCAATCCTATTAAGTGGAGCAACATAGGGAAGGGGCCCACTTCAAAAGTTTCCACTGATGAGTCATTTCTTTCCAGCTACCACCATTTCGTAAAGATCCTACAGCCAGTGACAGGACTCAGAATTTGTGCTCATAAAGCCCCCCGTGGCACTGCTGCCTCCATTACTGCATAGGAAAAAGTTACCTTAGCTAAATAACTATGATCTGATCATAGTTTTAACCACAGAAGCAGAGGGACTGGCTCTTTGCTTCTGTTTGGGGACTTTTTGGTAGGGTTTTTTTGTTTGGGGTTTATTATTTTATTTTTGGTGATATTAATCTGCCTATTTATCTTCTGAATCAATAAATCTATTACAAAGTAAAGGCATTTTCATCAGCTCACTGCAGCTGCTCTGCCAAAAAAAAGAAACTTAATTAACCAGTATTTTTGGGCTGCTTATAACCAGCAGAAAGGCGAATCTGCCCCAAACTGTTAATAATTAGAAAGTCATTTAAGGCTGCATGTCTTCAAAGTATTAAAAATAATTATGCAGCAGGACTGTTATAGGATATGCTCACTTAATATAGCTCAAAGAACTGAGATAAAAATTACTGAAGATGTACATAAAAGGTTGCCTTGCAACAAAAGTATGTGTGTGTGAGAGGGGAATGGAGGAGGGGATCCTCAGCTGGAAAAGACTACACAACTCAGAAAATTTTCTTCAAATATTCTTTAGCAGAATCTGCAGCTTTTTACCTAATCTTGGAAACATATAGTCATGCAGATAAGGCAGTATTAAATGGATCACTGCTGCCCCTAGAAAGAAAGACAAGTTAGCCTTTGGTGTTTTGATATTCCTTTTCTGACAGCTGTTCTTTTTTCTCTCAAACTGCCTCTGCCAAGCAAAGATTATTTGGGATTGACAAATCTGTGCTTGGGAATAAACAAGATCTTTTCTCTGTTAGTGTGTTGGAAAAGGATGCTTAAGATACAGATAACAGTATAGTCTGTCAGGTGTATTATATAGCTTGAAGGGGTCTCAGGAAAAACGTACCAGGCCACATGAATATCTACATATGCCTAACAGTGTTCATGAATCCATACTATTACAAAAGATAATAAGAGCAGGAAATTTTTCCCTTATACACTGCAACTCTGACAAGAAAACAGACAATTCTGCTTCCTACCCTGTGAGAGGGTAGAGATCAAAGAGTAGAAAGAGAAGATGAGACAGTGAGGTTGGTGTAGCTGCAATGGTAATCTGAAGGCGTTCACACAACACAATGCTAAGACCTAATGAAAGTAAGAGGTGGTTTGATTTCTTTAAAAAAATGCATACCCCTTTGGGATAACTAACTGCTCTGTAACCACCACCAGCTGCATGTGGTGTATCAGGGCTGTCAGCATTCATGCAGCCATTATCAATCAACAAACTTGTTGCCACATCCATGACTGGAGATGTGGAAGAAGTTACACATAGTCCCAGCTTCTTCAGTGCCTCTTTGTTAAACACTAGCAGTAAGTCTGCTGCTCTAAATACAGCACGCGCTTTATCTGCAGCCCTAAAGGGTAGGTGCTCTCTTCTCTTTAAGCTTTACTGTCTCCTAATCCAGGCCAGGATGTTCCACTGGTGCTGCAGTGGACTCAAGTGAACAGCATGGAATTACAAACATTTTAAGACTTCTTTAAGTTTAGTATTTTTTTAGATGCAGGCACAGAAGTAATCATCTATAAGAGCAGCTGCTGCTGCACATGAGTGATAATGTAATGCACTCTAAAGTTCTGATACTGGGATATATTTTTTTTGTTTCCTAGCTGATCTTCAGCAAAATAATCCCAAACCAAACACACTACATACATGCATATTTACATGTGTATGGGCAAACATTTGAAAATTACAGGTTTTCAGAAATTTATCCATAAATTACAACTGCTCATTTTCAGATATGATGCAATTTAACACACCTGTATAGGCTGCAGGTATCCTTGAATTCAGAATCGCTCTTTCTTATTGCCAAAAGATACATTTAATTCCAAAGAGGTGCTGAGTCTTTGTTAAAACTTTTGTGTTACATATATACTGCCATTTACTACTTCAAATTCACTTTATTAGTATTCTGTCTGAATGCTCAACATCAGCCAAGCCCAGCACTTTTCTTTTACCTGGAGTAATGGATAGCTTGATGTCCTGCAATATTAAAATAGAAGTCAGTCGTATGTTTCATCTCATCAGTATGTCCAGAGACTTCAATCCAGTGTGCTATCGGGAGGCAGTAAACTCCGTCTACTATGTTGCTTTGGTTGTAAACACAACATCGATCATGATGGGGCCCATTACCTAAAATAGAAGAAAGGACAACTGCAGGCTGCGCATGTTCTGAAAGATTTGCAGGAGATGTGAACTGAGGAGTGGCGTTTGCTCAAAGCGCATTTCTCATAACACATTATTAACATCTGAAACAGCAGTAACAGAAGTGCTATCACAAAGCAAGCATTCAGTGTTTTTCAAATTTTCAGATTATTTTTAAAACCCCAAACATTAAAGCTGTATAAAATTCTCAAATCATCAATTGTGGCACTTAATATTTCAGTAATAATTAATTTCATTTAAGTTCCTCATTTGATGTCTGAAAATACATGACCTCGGTGTTTAGTGTTTCTGCTGTGGGACCTCGGTTGGGGGGGTCCAGCTTGCTGCAGCACAGTCTAGCTCTGACACGGTACAGCAGTGTCACCTTGCCTCAGGCTTATTCCCACTGAAATTGCCAAGCTACAAGAAAGACATCAGAGAAAGCAGAGCTTGTCTGTTCAAGATCAGAAAGGTAAAACCACAAACGAAGGTAGGACTGGTGACACTGGACTTTTTACCAGCTTAAGGGTTCAAGATGAAAAACACCTCTGCGGAAAGGGGTTAAATCTCAAAGAAAAGCAAGCAGGTGGCGGGCAGCAACCCAGCAGCGATGAAGATCTGTTTCAGGGAACAGAGAAGGGTGGTCCTCCTCCACCTCATCCACAGCTGCCTGGCAGCAAAGACCCTCAGGTGTTCTGTCTTGCACAGGACGCACACTGATGCCTAGCCTAGGAGTTCATTAAATCCTACCATCTTTAATGTTTGCTAACCAATAAACAGCTGCTTTGTACTCTTCAGATGCACAGGTCCCACTTACAGAGTTTGTTCATATACAGTAAAAGTTGCCCAAAGTGACCCAGAGAGAGATGGTCACATCTGCGACTGATCACAATTACCTAAAACAGCCTTGTCTAAAGTAAGAATATTTTCTTAGTTTTTCACAATCTAATATCCATTACCCCTTCTTCTACTCTTACAGCAATAGTGTGAGCTTTAGTACAGAAAACCAATTTTTAAAACCACGACAGAATAAGCATGTTCAATTGAACTGGGCTGCGTCAATAAAAAGGTTATCTAGCCTCCAAAAATTCAGCATATACATATTATCCCCCTTCCCCCATTTTTACATACTTATTGTAATACTAATTGCCATGTAGGAGTTATTGTGCAGATTAGAAGTGACGTAGTCTATGGCTTTCTTTTAATGTAAGACTGTTACGCTTATACATTATTAATGATGTCAGAACATTTCTGAGTAAAATTAAGCCCAAAGGAATATCTTCAATCTCACACAGCACGTGAACACATGACCAGCTTCCAAGCACCGCATTTAGGGAAATTTGCTAGAGCAAGTGTGTTTTGGGAGATGCATTAATGCAATAATTAGAGAATAAGACTAATATTTAATACTGAAGCTCAATCTCCCTATTCCAAATGACATGCAGAGTGTTCTATCATAACTGTGAAATATTACTTACTAAAAAGAAAAAAAATACTTAGCAGAAAACTATTTTCTCTATATTGCTGAACCACTAGGCATTGTATGCAATAGCAGGACACAGCTGATAAAAAAAGTGAGCAAGATAAATATATACTTCCTGAAGCTACAAATATTACCACTATATTTTTATCTCACATTTCTAATTGTTTGCATATTCTTAGCACTTCTAAACAGTATTTGAAGACAGCAGTTTACATTGATAAATACAACAGTATAACAAAACCTATGGATGTTTATGACATTTGTCATAAATAATATTCATAATTGTCATATTCAAAATCTTTACAACCACAAATAACACATCTTGCCTTCCCCATTTTACTCTCTCACAACTGTCTGTAGCAGCGCACATCACCATGGCCCTGCCTTGCCATCACAAGGCTGTGTCTGACCCTGACCCTCACCCGCTGATAGGCAGATGTCCCATCCTAGCTGCAGCCCCATCCCCAGGCTCCAGGGAGGTGCCTGATGCCCGGGACTGCCAGCCCTGTGGGGTGTCCTGCAGCTCCCCAGTAGCTGCCAGCCCTCACTGCCCCCTGGCAGTTTTGAACCATGTTCTCGGGATCTCCGGCTCTTTTGCTACTCCCAGCCCTCTTTTATCTAGCATGTGGGTGGCCCTTGTACCCACTATGGCTCCCTCAAGGACTGCTCCTTCCATTGTTCACAGCTCTTCCTCCTCTTCCACAAGGGTTCCTGCATAAATGTTGGCAATCACACCCTATGATCTCTTCCTCCTGCTTAATTTCTTCTTTCCTCAAGGTACTAGTCAGTCCTACACGACAACAAAGCAGCACCCTTTGTCTTCATGATGTCAATTGCACCAGTACATACTTCCTACTTTCCCATTTACAGCTGCTGTTGCTTGAGGTGCTTGTACTTCAGTCATTTGGCAGTTTTAATCTCCATCCTCCTTCTCCAGCTTTCATGCTTGGCTTTTTTTTCCACCCCCACCCCCCCACCCCGCTTTCCCTCTTTCTTCTCTATCATCTGCCTTCTTAAATGGCAGAAAACTCCTGGCTTTGTAACCTATTCACCTTCACCACCATTCATTCCTTACCTAGCCTATCACAACACATAAAAGCAGGGCCAAGAGTAAATTACCAAGAGACATCTGTTTCGTTTCTTCCCTCAAACATGTTTTGTCCAATCTCATTCTGAAAAGCTTCCTTCTCTAATTGTCATTTATCCTTGCTTATTTTTCTGTACCACACAACTTCACCTTCCCACTGTGGCCTAAAGCCAAATGGGAATCTCAAAAAGTTAGTTTCTGCTTTGCCTGTGATACTCAGATAAACATTTAACTACTTGCATTCTTTATTACTCCGTATGCTACATACTGATCTATGAATTAACAACCCTCTTACTGAAATAAGATGCCTGTCTGTGCAACAGAATGCATATGAATATACATTCAACATACATATGTGCTGTGAATATATATCACGTATATATATTTACTTGTTCAATATATACAGTTAAATATATATTTAACAAATACAATGTTATAATTTCAGACAGGAAGGGGAGAGCACTACCATCTAAAAGAAATACTTAGAGAACAGCATGATCACACTGAACTGCGTTCAGGAAGACTAATTCTCTATTCCCCTTGCAAGACTTATGAAAGAAGGCAATTGCCACAAATTATCAAGATCTCACTACCCCAGTATCCAAATGATACATAGGTGCTTCTGGACACAGTTTGTTTCACAAGATACATTTAACAAGTAAGTTTCAAAAAAGGAGGAAATTGTTGCATCAGTTCACATCAGGCTTGTGCTAGCACACTTTGTTACAGGAAAACCATAATATAACATAATGCAAGAAAACAGTTTCATAAGTAGAGCCTGGTGACAAGTTTGGAGGAGTAATGTAGAACTCGTCAATAATTTCGAGCTGCTATAAAAGAGCTAAAGATTGCATTCTGTCAACTTCCAGAATCATTTACTATAAAAATAAAAGTCAGCCAATGAAACCAGCTTTCATTCAAGGTAACTGATCATAAACTGTGTTTCAAATAGAAAACAATCAGCATCATTTACATGTTCTATTATATATCTGCAGAATGTACACAGCTAGGAAAATGGGCACAGCCTGGCTGACGAGCAGAAATCATCAGCTGGTCTGCCCCTATCTTTTTTAGACTTTACTCTCGAGTTTCCTCCAAAGCACAGCACATCAACCTCACGGTATGCGGTACATCCAGGCAAAACATGCTTTAATCTCATCTTAGCCCCTTTAGCTCTGCTGATGGAGTAGACTTCTTACATCTTATCTGTGGTAAAGTTACGTGACTCCATCAGACCTGACTCAGAACAGCCAGCCCAAGACTTTTCACAATCCCTGGAAGAGCTGCCAAAAGCAAAATAGCTTTCAGAGGCCGGATAAAAATCTGGCACACAAAGTGAAACATTTACTCTCCCCTCCATCACCACAATAAGCCAAGCAAAGATCTTTCTGGATTTGGATCCCTGGAGCATGGGGACTTTCCCAAGCCCAGGACAGCAAGCTTGAGGCAGTGACCAGCAGCACCACAGATCAAAGACCACCATTTCCTTGCTCTCCCTCTAGTCTAGGGCTGTTGATGTGGTTGGTTATTTTGGGAGGAAACAAGTGTGTGATGATGGCAGCAGGACGAAGCTCAGCAGAATCTGCCTCTTCTCAGTGCATCAGGAGTGTGTTGCTGCCCTTTCCAATTTCCTACCTTCTGCTTAGGCACCAGAGATCAAAGACAGCAGCCACTGCAGACAGAAGTGACATGAGACTGCCTGTATGCAGAGTCCAGACATGCCTGCTCATACCTGAAGCCACTCATATCCACACCAATTCCCAACTCCACTTTAAGTCTGTCCTACTCCAAAAATCCCCCTTATCTGCTTTATCTGGAAAGGCATTGCACCTGTGGATTTTCTAAGTGACTTTGCTAAGAAGTCAGACACAGCAGCCCTTTCTCACAGAAACCATGCTCATCTTTATTGCTCGCTTCTCAAATGCACAAAGTGTTTCCTAAAGTATGTTACCAAAACTGAAGACCTAGTGCTGAAGTTTAGTTTTTGCACCTGAAGCTTGGAAAGGTCCCCGCCTACAAGCTGGGAAGGCTACACTGATTGTGCTAGGAAACCACATTTGCCACAGTGCCTCCACACCACTGTCTGGCACAGCACAAACAGAGGTGCAGAGTATAATTTGCTGCAATCCAACGTGTTTCCAGGACCACAAGTGCATGTCGCATCTTTACCAACAACAAAGTGTGCACCACTGCCAGTCCCAGGCACATTACGCTCCTGCAGAGACTGGATGGCTGGAGGGATGTGCATCCCTTTTACAAGTTGGGTGCTTCAGATTTCATTAGAAAGGCAACAGCTTGAAACAGAGTGCTGAATGTGAGGATGTACTGCAGAATCCCTGAGGGATTCTGCAAGGCAAATTCTTGCCAAAAGGAACCCTTTGATGCATAAATTATTAATGTAAATACATCTGTCCCCTTACACTGAATAGCGTCCCCAACCTTACCCAAACCTTTTACAAAGACTTCAAGATACTTTGAATAACACCCCCCCCGCCCCGACTCTACCAGGCTCCAGAGCAAGAATTCATCACAACTCCCATTTAAACACTTTGCTCAGGCACAGCATCTGTGCACCTCCTCACCTGTGTTTTGTGAGACAGCAATATCTCCTGTCTCAGAACTCCCATGCTGCTCACAGCACACACCATGAGACCACTGGGTAGGCACCCAGGCACTGCTAATATGAAATAAACAACTATTTGCATGATTAGGCTTTTTTTTTTAGTAGTCAAGAAAACATTGTGCAACCTCAAAGATTTGGGGGAATTTCAACAGCATTTCAACTTTCCTGTTTCCTGGTAAAGCAAAGAAAATCAAATCTGTTTTCCATCCACCTGTTCACCTTTGCAGAAATTAAAACAAGCACAAATGCCCTTTGAGAAAGGGAAATACACAACAGGAAATACAAGTTTTTACAGTTCAAGACACTTCTAAATCAGTATTTTTTTCCTCAGCTTGTTTTTATTCGTATCTTTCCAAATAAGAAAACATTGGTTTAATTATTCTGGGGAGGCAAATATACAATCATTTAAAAACATGCAGAATTCAAAGATTAAAAAGGGTAAGTTAAATATCTGAACAGTACTGATTCTTTCGTTCTTGATCATGTCGACTTTCCTAATTAAAGAACAGAAGGAATTCATAAGAGTTTGTCAGAGATACAGGTCCCAGTTTAATCAATAGGGTATCACCTTTTTCCTTCAATAAGGTCCAGAATGATTGTATTTAAATTCTATCTTTGTGACTCTTCACAGCAAAAATGCTTATCTAAAAGAGAAACAAAAGTAAGTTTCCAGGCATTAAAACAGAAAATTTCTCATTGCTTTTGCAACCCACTTGTTGCTGGAGTTCAAAATAACCAACCAGCCCCACTTATAGCTCAAGCTTCACAGAGGGTTCTTTCAAACCCTGCATGACTGCACTTACGGCTCCTGTTTTAATGCATATGAATAATAATCAAAGTGGCATAAGAAGGAAGCTGGCTGTACAAACAATCAAACAAAAGACAAAATCAAAGATTTCCACATAACTGACACATGGCATTGGCAAAAGACGGGGATGAGAACAAAACAAAAGTAAAACATGAAGACACAGTAAGAAAGAAAAAGATGCCCAAAGACCAAGGAGTAGAAGATGATAAGCTGGAACCAGAAGAGGCTCTTCTGAAAATTGATCTAATCACAAGTAACAGAAAGCAAAGGAAAACCTTCAGTTACTATTTTATTACAGCTCTACTGCAGGGATGAAAAAGTATAATGCAGCATTCTGCCAACAGCACAGACTCATCTTGACAGAGGACAACTGCACACAGATTGCACAGAATAGTCACAGTGGTGAAATTACCAGCTTAAAAGATAATGAGCAAAACCTGGGTCAATGAAATTTCTCAGCACCATTGAGTGTGGTGAACAAAAAAACCATGAATGAACGAAAAAATAAC
Source organism: Psittacus erithacus (assembly GCA_009867235.2). Lineage (NCBI taxonomy): Eukaryota > Metazoa > Chordata > Aves > Psittaciformes > Psittacidae > Psittacus > Psittacus erithacus. The sequence continues at coordinate 24,703 of WYDI02039389.1, forward strand.
TAAGATTGCCTCTTTCACTGTCTCCTTCGCAGACAGTGCACTAGCGCACTGCTCAGTCACAGCTTGCTCAGTCACGGGCTTGTTGCATACCTTGCTGGAAGTTTTAATATTTGTCTGTTTTCTACTGAGTGAGGGAAGGTATGTAGAAATTCCAGGGCACAGCAATGGCCACAGAGGTGATGCGTATCTTATCCCTGCCTTAGGCAGACCCTAAACCACAGGTGCATAACTTCCAAATCTCCAAACCCCAGCAAGGCCAGCATGTTTTGCAGTTCACTGCTACCTCTGAAAAACCACGGGGCTACTTAAATAACCTTGTATATGCACATTAGCGTCAATGGCAACTAAGAAACCCAAACAGCAAGTATCTAGGCAATTTTCAGATCACCTACTTACAAATTAGTAAGAGCAAAGACTTACTCTTACAATATTTGTCACTCATTTTGCAGCAGGCTTTATATGACAAGTAAAATTTTTAAATATTCCTAAATATTATACATAATTACATTTGCAGTATTAAACAAGGTCCTTTAATGAAGTAAACTAACAGGTTGAGTTCATGCTTAGAAATTCCCCTGGAGGTGTTCAGTAACATCATAAGCACTATAAACACTCTGGGGGCAGAGGAATGTGGAGGGCTTGGGGAATAGAAGGTTCAAAAAAAAAAAAAATAACAGAACAACAGGAACTAAAGGAAACACAAGGAAAAAAAATCTCAGAAATTAAGGGTTTAAAAGATTAAGTATTTGCTAGCTTACGTATCTTTCATGCCAACATTACAGTGAACAATAGCCTCAAGTCCTATTTTGGACAAAACTCAGTTACCTGAATGTGCTACTGCATGGTGTCATTATCAGACATTAATTGAGCTTCCTTCACTATACTCAAAATATTCAAATTTACTTAACCTTTACACCAGCTTCTGTCACAGAAGCCTCCCTCTTGCGTAACTGTCTTTTTGACATTCAATCTCTGAAGTCTTGAAATAGGATCTGTCTCAATCCCACAAAGGCCAAATTGCTGCTGATTGTTAAAAAACAGAAATAGGGTAGGCTGGATTCCCCTCACTGGAACCGAGTGAGGCCAGGTATTTTAGCAGCGTGAGTCTGCCACAGGCTCTTAGACTGGAGTCCCACCTTCACAAAGTATCAGCAAAGCCCCTGAATAATTGCCCTTTGTTTTCACACCTCTGACAAATAGCACCAAGTAACACATTTGAAATCTGTATGTCATGTACTAACCCTTACTTGTATGCTTAATAAAAGTATACTTATTTTGCTTTTTAATGCTACTTTTTCTGCTGTAAATAAACTATCTTCCCATTAGATTCTGAAACAGCAAGTGAAATTACTGTATTGCTTAAATACCTAATATTGCTATAAGACAAAATTGTTAATTTGCAGCACCTAGTTCACTAACTCCTCCTTCATGACTGGTTCGGTTTTCAGAAACGTTTCGCTGCATTTGCCAGCCCAAAAGAGATCTCCAAAAAACAGAAGACTAGTTGCATCATACACTGCATGTTTATTTTCTACCAGACTTAAAGCAGACTTTTTCAGCTTCTCATTTGGTAGGGTTGATATATGTAACCAAGGAAACAAGTTTTAAACCTACGAAAATCCAGGCTGAATTCAAGATTTTTAGTCTATCGGTCGACTCCTAAGAGAATTCTTTTTATGGATTTTCAAAATTATGCCAGAATTATAACTAAATTGCTTACAAGAAAGCCCTCCTCAGTCCTTAATGCTGTTAACCAAGGCTTTTTTTCCATTTTCGGGGTTTTTTCTTTCTTTTAAATCAGAGATAAGAAAATAAGAATTTCTCTCTCTAGGTGTGTTTAGACACAGGTTTTTCTGAGTGGGAGCTGCTACTGTACTAACACTTTTTAAACAAATGCCCAATCTGATTATGTAGATTAAGCCAGAGAAAACCAATTAAAAGGGAATTCAGCTCATGTAAAAATGTAACAAAAAAACCCCAAATAAACAAAGAGGTTCTTCTCAGAGAGATGGTGGAAAATAACAACAAAGGCAATAGATGATAAAAGAATGTCTAAAAGCAACAAAATGCTTAATGTAATACAGTCTTCCTAACTGCTTTGAAACAGTCTATGGCATTGTACTGTCTATTATTGTTACTTTCTACCATACCAGAAAAGACCACTGACCTATGAGCAGGAAACAAGCTACATTAAAATAGTAACCATCACAAAAATCTTAACCAATGCATTATCCCAGTTACTTTACTTACCACTTCTTAGTGCTTCTCGCCCTTGAAAATAAATTCTCAACCATACTACACGTTGCTGTCACGTGGAAGTGAGGGCAGGGAGTGAAGTCAGGGATGCGAACAATGGTAAATAAATTAAGTCTTTGAAAAAATATCGTGGTTTAAACCAAGCCATAAATCAGCCATGCAGCCTCTCACTCACTACCCCCACCTTCCTCCCTCAGCTCCCAGAGGGATGGGGAGGAGAATCAAAAGAATCCAATTCCCACAGGTTGAGATAAGAACAGTCCAGTAACTAAGGTATAACACAAACCACTGCTGCTACCACCAAAAATAACAATGATAAGGGAAATTACAAGGGAAGAGAATACAACCGCTCACCACCCACTGCCGACTGACACCCAACCCAACAGAGCAGTGATCTAACCCTTCCGGGTATCTGCCCCCAGTTTATATCCTGGGCATGACGAGCTGTGTTATGGAATACCTCTTTGGCTAGTTTGGGTCAGGTATCCTGTCTCAGCTTCCTCCCGGCTTCCCCTCCTCCCTGGCAGAGCATGAGACTCAGAAAGTCTTTGGTCAGAGTAAACATGACTTAGCAACAACTAAAACTATCGGTGTTATCAGCGCTGTTCCCAGGCCAAAAGTCAAAACCACAGCACTGCACCAGCTACTAAGAAGGAGAAAAATGACTGCTACTGCTGAACTCAGGACAATAAATACATAAATAAATACAATAAATAAAATAAATACACATTTATTTTATCATTATAACCACAAGTGCTCTAATTAGGCTCTCACAGCAGTCAGAGCAGGTCCCCTGTTTTCTTTGTGGGCAGGAAACAATACATACCTACCAAATCCAGAGGAATCCATGTGTGTATCCTTATTTTTATTCTTCTAATTTTGCAGTTTCATGGGCAACTCTCTTGCTTTATTGATCTTCAGTAGTCTGCTCAGTATAAATTGGTTAATGCTGACACACAGAAAAGAAGTAATTAAAAACTTGCTACCAATTAATTATACTATAATCCATGGTAAGTATATGTCTTGAGGGGCTTGAAGGACAAAACACCAGGACCTCTTGCACTTTGTAAACAAGTTTCTTTCTACTCATTATACGTATTGGGTAGTAGATTTTGAAGTAATCCACTTTTACGCACAGTTTCTTCACTCACAAAGTGTTAAACATCTAGTATTGTTCACAAAGCAACAGCGTTGCATACACAAGGTGCATACTATGCACAGTTATTCAGCTATCAACACCCAGTTGTGCTTTATGTTCTTTCCTAGTCATTACCTACTTCGGAACAAGACTGGGATGGGGGATGCAAGTTTTGGATTATTTTCAAAATCAGAACAGATTACACTGGATACTGATGAAATGCGTAGGGAGCTGCAAAATCCTAGGCACTCACTGGCTATAGGCAGGTAAAACGGCGACACCCAGTGGGAACAACACTACATAAAATACCTGCATTAATAGAGGTAAGAAGAAATGATATCGGCTCCAGGTTCTTTTCTCACTGCCCCCCCAGCTCCTCCCTCGGCTCCCGGAGGGATGGGGAAGAGAATCGAAAGAATACAACTCCCACAGGTTGAGATAAGAACAGTC
>WYDI02039390.1:5904-26165 GCA_009867235.2 Psittacus erithacus
GCCAGCGCCTCAGCACCCTCCCAGGGAAGAGCTTCTGCCTAAGAGCTCATCTCAGTCTCCCCTCTGGCAGGTTAAAGTCAGTTATAAATGACTGGAAAGAGGGGTCACACTTAACAGGTCCTTTAGTATTTATGTAGAGATCCAGTGCTAAGAGCAGCTGCCAGGCTTAGGAGAGCCAAAAGCCAAACCAAAACCACTGGAGGAGATGAATTTCCTGCCGTAGCTCACCAATTTCAGTTGCTGCGTGTTACAGATCAAGTTGTTTTCTTACATCAGTTTCTTGTTTTCTTCTTTTACCTTTACAGGATACCCCAACTCAAACCATGGGAAATGTCAGTCTAACCAACCCAAAGCCAATGAACTGAGCCTAAATGCTGTTATAGGACCCTTGTCACCCTGGTTTTACTCTGCTTGGTACAGTGCTACCCACCCCTTCTGGGTTTGTTCATTCCCTATTACTGTAGCTGTAATATAGCCACTGACATCAATAACACCCTCCCTCTGTTTAATGTTTCTTTCCTCCTGCAGGAAGAACAGTCCGTTCCAGCCCTGGATTTTTGGGTCTGGCATCATCTCCAATGACTCTGACTTGGAAGGATTATTCTGTTTCTAATTATATTAAAAAGCAAAAAAAGACAAGGGGTGTGTGCACAGAAAAGGCAAGCGAGGCCTTAAAATGGCTTACAAGATATCAGCAGCACCAGGTCTCCTGGCTGCTGGAGCTCCAGTGCCTAGCAGATGCTCATTGCAGAGGGTAGCTGCATCTCAGACACGTATCTCCTCTGTACATTGTACATTCCGGTCTCTCTGCTCTTGCCTACTATAGATCTTTACCACTCCTGCAACATGCAGATGAGAACTGTGATTCTGGAACAGCACTGATATGCAGATATATGGCTAAAACCTGTAACACCACCCTTTGTGACAGTAAAAGACCTTTACATAGCCAAGAATGCATTTATTGCTCTCCCTTCACCATCCACTTACCAGCATATATTCCCATGATAACACGTGAAAAGATGATCACTTCATAGGTTTTTGCTAGCTCTGAGGTTCCCATTAGGATTGCAGCGGTAATAGATAAGACGTTACTCATCAACAAAGTGCCCTTTCTGTGAGGTAATAGAAAAGGAGACAGATTCAGTTGATTTTCTGTGTAAGGCCTCAGTAGCAGAGAGATCCCCTCTGTGCCATAGTGTCCAAAACTCAAATGAATCACCATCCCAAGGACAACTCACAGGGAAAATGGCTGTTGTCCCATTTTCCCTGCAGGGAATGAAGGCTTCGAGATGATCTTAAAGGTCTTTCCCAACCCAGTTGATTCTGTGATTCTCAGGAAACCCAAGCAGCAGAAGCTGGGCCTGATCTCAGACTTTCCTCATGGCTCTTTACCTGTCTCAGTGGCCAACATACGGCCTTAACCACATTGAAAGCATATAAGATCTTCTACACATGGGAGACAACACGTGTTGCTGAGCCCAGCGGCTATCACAGCTTATCTGCCTTACAATCAAGGCGTGTGACACTGTCGTGCTCCTGATGGGCTTTGGCAAGCCTTATCTGAGCCCAGAAACTGCTGCTCAAGGACCTCAAACATCATGGTCACGTACCGGCCACAGCTGTTGACCAGAGGCCACACCATGAGGGACCCAAAAAAGCCACCCAGAGGGAACATGGACACAGTAAGAGACCAGAGCAGCGTCTGGAAGCCACTCTCCATAGGCACTCCACTCCTGTTGTAGTAGGTTTGGTTGTAGAAGTCTTGCATGTACTGGAATGAAAGACAGAGCACATTTAGCAAAGTAAAGCTTCCATGCTCTAAAAGCTAGTAATGTCATAAAGCTTTAAACAAACAGCTCGATAAAAACCAGAATGGCTGAGTTGGGAAATGAATGCAAGAAAGGGATGGAGAAGCCTAGACTAAGTAACTGCTACTACAAGTTATCCTGCCTTATGGGATCTGCCTGCTATCCCAAAGGGAAGGCATTTCTCAAGCCCAGTGTCTCCTAGGCACAAAGTCCAAACTGTAGCATCATACACCTTAACACCCCCTTCCTTTCCAGGGGAATCACTTCTCAGCTCCAAAGCATGGAGAAATACAAGCACCTGCCCACAAACACCCTTAACCCACTGTTACCCTCCTGCCTTGTTTTGCTTGTAAAACTACTCCCGGGTCATTGTTCATTCCACAGTCCAACCTACCGGGGCTGGAGAATTGATCACAGACACGTTGTACCCATACTGGAAAGAAGATCCAAACGCAGAGATCAGCGCTACCATTGCAAGCAGAAGTGTCATTTTCTACAAGGAGGAGAGGAAACACAAACCCCACCTCAGCAGCAGGTTTGGATTGAGGCATAAATGGCAGTCAGTAAAAAGAAATACCCTAGGACTTGCTTTTCACTTCATGTTATTCTATAGACAAAGCCCAATGGGTTGTTCCCATTAAAACTCGTTCTGTTCTGCTTGATTTGCACATAGTCATTACAGTAATTGATTCTGTTCTTTCCTGGTATTGATGGAACACTCGAATGATGAATAATTGTCAAGTTACCATGCTTAGAACACCCTCCCCACAGGGAGAAAGATTGTGTGCAATTATTCTTCCTCCAACGTGCAATTGGATACTGAAATAACACAGGATATTGGCCCAGGGAAGCTTTAAGAAGAAGAGATTTCGGATGAAGTGACAAAATCCCTTTCCTGCTCATTTGTTCTGCCTCCCACATTTCAGGATCAAGCTCTTTACGGATCTAATCCGATTGCCACTGAAGCCAATTAGAACTTATCCAAGTAGCTCAGCAAGGGCTTGGCTGTGGGGTGTAAGAGCAGCTCTTTGCAGTTAAGCAGAAGACTGAAATTGCCACCTGGAGTCAGACCAAGCACTGGCCATGTTTGTGGGTACAGACCACAACTTGCTTTACACAATGCTTCAGTTGCTGTTTAGTCCCCAGGCTGCCCACACTGTGTTGGCTGAGCTGGGCTGGGGTTTTTTAGTAGCTCACTAATAGCCCTCATTGCTCCTACATCAATAAAGTCGTTTTTCATTCAGGCATATAATTTTCTGTCACCACCATTAGCCTTAATGTCTGCAAGGCTTTATTTATGTCCCAGCACCCAAGTCAGGTCCCACACGAAGGAGCTGTCATTTCCCTAATGGAACATACTGCCCAAAGAGCTGCTGATAGCCCTTATATTCCTCAGCAGCTCACCTCCAGAGATCTGCAGAGTTCAAGGCACTACAGAAGATCAATCCCAGTTGATCTCAGAGTAAGGATCAGGAGGAAGCTGAGGCTTCCAGCTACTTTTTCTCGTAGACTGCTGGCATCGTGGCACTGGTGATGAAAAGCAGGCTGCCTTCCCCTCATTCAACAAATCCCAGGAGCTCCAAAGAGCCGCTGGTGTTAATTGTTCGCATTCAGCACCCTTAGGGAATCCTCTGGCACACACGAGCATCGCATTGTGCAAGAGTCCACAAAAATGCTGCTGCGAAAGGCAGCCCCCATCCAGAAGCATCCGCAGCCTAAAACGGATCGGAAAGGACAGAAACCCCACGCTCAGAAGGGGAACGTCACACAGAAGGTACAGGGCAAGTCAGGAGCAGGCAGAGAGAACCTCGAGGCTCAGCGCAGCGCTACACTGCAGGTAGACTGGGTTCAAGAACAAACACCCTGTGCCCTCCCTGTGAGCCCCGCGCGCACGTGTCAGCCTGAGAGAGCTTGGTCATCTCCTACCTGCAGAGCTCCCCCAGCTTGCCCTGAGCTGTGGGAGGCTCAGGTTGAAGACCAGAGCCCAGCACACTTACCCCCTTTGAGCCTTCATTGCTGGCAGAACTCTGCTCTGCTTTCAGCTTCATGTTGGTGGTTGAAGGACGGCCACCGAGCCCAGCCTTTTATAAGCCCAAACAGACCAGGAAGCAGATAGGAACGCCCTGCGCAGACAATCCCCCTCTGACTTCGCAGATAACATCCAATCAAAGGCACGCTCTAGCAGCTGAAGTGAGTTGTTGCTCTTTTCTGATCATTCCCTTCCCCTGCGTGACTGCCTCGTGACTTCTCTTTCTTTCTCCTCGTTCGAGCCCGTCGCTGTTGGGTCAGATATTCTGCTGCCAGACCCTGGTTGAAACAGGCGTCCTGCCTGGCTGCAGGGAAACGGGCTCCTCTGCCCCACTAGAATGGGCAGACCTATTGCAAAAGCAGCTGAACGAGCTGTTTCCTGCAGCTATATATACACAGACGAGTCGAGAGCAATAGAACTGCTGCAGCTGTGGAGAGGCTGCCTGGCAATCCTTGCGACATAGAAAATGGGGCATTCTATGGGGCCCCTAGCAACGGAGAGGATGTTTGCCAGGGGCCACAGCATCAGACTGTGTTAACCCTTCTGCAGCCTTCAATTGCACTCTGCCCTTGGGCCAAAATACTACTTACTGCCCTACGTTGCACAGACCAACTTGCTCAGGGCACTTTTGCAGTGCACAGGGAACAGGTTCTTCCCCTCAGGTTTGTTTTTGACAGCTCACAGGACACAGCTTTCCCACCAAAGCACATCAGTACCTTTCCCTCTAATGCCAGCTATGCCACGTGTTGCTGGCTTAGTATTAACCCCCTGCACTATGGGAGTACTTTGAACAGTACAGGACCTGGTTAATAATTGACTGAAGTTTCCAGAGTGTATCAGAGAAATGCAAAGTTCACAGATACCCCTGGCAGCTGGAGAAACTGGAGCCAAACCTCCTCATTATTGGCCCATCTATCATTAGCAGCCAGTTGTTCATGTGCCTTGCATGCATTCTTTGACTGGTTGTAGCCTCCCTTCCTCCAGGTGAAAGCATCCTGTGCTAAAAATAAGAAGGGGAACAGAGCCCTGGTGCTTTCAGGGCAGTAGAACCGAGTCCTTAGATTTGTTGTCATTTGGTTTTTACTGTATTTGACTTTTATTGCACTTTGTTATCCCCAAGGACAACGTTTGCTGGGATATCTTGACAGCGGATCACACCTCAAGAACACTCCTGAGTCTTTCAGGAATCACTCCAGCTGCTCAGTTCCCACTACCACACGGTGCCTTAGCTAAACAGAACTGAACAGTCATTTCACCCATAGCTCATCTTCCTCTGCATTCCCACTGGGAGGATGGAGCTAGCTGGCACTAACCAAGATGCTCCAAGCTCAGCTTTGCCCATGCTGCCTTCAAACACTGCTCCAAGCAGCCCAAAACAAATGGGACAGGTCACAGCGCACTCAGTAACCGGCTTAGCTCTCACTTTCACAGCTCTTTGGGCCAGAAAAGGGAAAATGGAAAGCAAACCATTGTGCCTCAGGGGTGGAGACATTGTGAGGAGGACAAATTCCTTACATGGAATTCCTGTACTTTAGAGATAGCATCGTTCCTATGGGAGTTCTTGGCAGAATGACCAGAGTAGTTACTGAGTATCAGCCGCTCTAGTACTCTGTAGTCACAAGGAAGGAGAACTCTTCATCATGTCTTTAAGCCCTTGTCTTGAAGAGATAATCTCGACACACAGAGAAATGGAACAGGACATGGGTGTTTGCCACCAGAAACCCTTCACCACAGCAAATATTTGCTCATGGCAGCGGAATAGCTTAAATGTTGGCATGTCACAGGAAGAAGCTGGTAACACCCCGTAAGGCAGAAATTGGCACTGGATGATCTTGGAAGAGGTCAATGAAGGGAGCCAGGCTGGTGAATGAACTTGCCCTTACACTGTCAAAGCAATTGCAGCAATGCAGGTTCTTCAAGAGCTGAGATCCTGCTGGACCTGGGCAAAGAACAGAGCCAGTAACAGAAGAGCCAATGCTACAGGTATTGTCCAAGCACATTTCCGACTTCAGCTTCAGCACATATTAAGCTTCTGACATCTGCTCTTCACCTCAGAGCGCATTTACCTTAAGACATTAACTCTGTGTCTTCTCTGCTTTGCACTTACTCACCATGGTAAGGGTTCCCATGCACGTGTGCAGGGAACTGTTGAGACTCAGCCCAACTGTCTGAGCTCAAGGCTGGATCCTGTGAAACCCGGACTCTGGCAAGAACGGTTAAGAGGGGATTCCTGGTTACCAGGACAGTGGATCTGCTGGAGAACATCAGCAGTGAGCTATAGATAAGTGATGGCTAGATGGGAGCTAGACACGCTACAGTGTGCTGATTGCAATGCTTCTGATAAGGAGACTTATTGGGACACATTCCACAATACATGGCCAAGGGAGTGCCATTAGCAGCCCTTTCACCTGCGTTTTGGGAAGGAACTGCATGCTCAGTCAAGGCTAATTCAAAACCCACGTGCAGTGCTGAGCTGCAACTTGGGCCTCAAGGTGAAATGATAGTTTAAGTTACACATTATTTGCCTACAAATAAGGCAGATACAGATACTGCTTTATCAGCTGTATAAAAGGTTTCTAAGCTAAACAAGCAAGAGTTGGATAAGGCAGCCTGCTCCCCCAGCAATAGGAAAAGAGGTTGCTGGATAAATAAGCACACGCTGCAAGTAAATAGTAACAGACATGAGGCTCTGGGACTAAGTAGTAAATGAGACCCTATTTTCACTGCACAAGGACAACACTGGGTAGTATCCTGCCAGCCTCCTTCCTTTTCCATTGCTGCCCTCTACGACCATCTCAGCCACCCAGACACATCCCCAGAATAAAAACCAAAGGATCAGACAGATCTGTACACTTACCATACACATACCATGATCTGACAAGTTGGGTTGGGAACTGTGGCCCTTTCTCTATAGGCAGGGTTGTGTGACCCACAAGACGTTTCAGGAAGGGCTGGAATGCTTGGATATTAACTCTCCATGCGCACCTTCTTCAACAGGAGCACCTGACTGTCAAAATACACCCCCTGCCCTCTCAGACCTTACTGGGCTCATGTTCCTATGCAGGACAGGAACACTGGCTGTGCCAGCCAAGACCTGCCTTTAGCCAGCTCTTGCCGCTCTGCACCGATTCCTGTGGTTCCCTACAGGGTTATGCATACAAGATACTTGGAATTCAGTGGAGCACAACAGACATTGTCACTGCCTTGGAGCAGCAGGAGTCACTTGTATTATGCAACCCTAAATACAAACATTAGGTCTGGCAGCATTAAAATACTCTGTGTTATCTCTGTAACTGTTCTTCATGGTGGGAAGAGATTATTATAGCGGACAACCAGACATCACGTTTCTAAGATGTTCTCTTTCTCAACAAGAAGATTTACTCTTTCCTTACAAATACATCGTTCGTTAACACAACTTCGAGGTTTTAAAGTAAAACCAACATTGCCCAAATCCTCCCATACTGCTGAGCCTTGCTCACTCCCAGAGCTCCAGGAATCATCCGGCACAGATTCAGTTCTTGGGAAGAACCATCCTGGTTCGCTCCTAGTGCTCCAGGAACCATGTGGCACAATTAAGACTCAATTCTTGGACAGGAAAAAGAGAACAAGATTTTGCAATGAATCGGTATCAACAGTACTGATAAGCAGCATAATACTATGATGGTACGTAGCAGTGAGGGCTGAACTCACCACCTTCTAACCGACTCGTGCTTGGGGAATGAACAAGGGCATGCATGCACAGCTCTCCTTGCTTTTGGAAGATAACTTGGACTAAGAGGAAATATACATATAAAAGACAGGAACAGAAACAGATCTACAAATAGGTAGAAGATATTTGCCTTCCTTAGTCCTTAAGGGAAACATAAAAGAAACCTGAAGGAAGATCTTGCAACAGCTTCTCATCCAAGTTGCCCAAGGTGCTGAGACCCATCACAACGTGCTTGAACAACAGCTTGGTAAAGAAACACAACTTTATTATGTGAAAGTTGGAGAAAATCCTTAAAACCCAAGCCAGCCAGGAGCTGTAAATGAGGTCAAACACTATCTCCAAACATCAACCACATCCCCATCCCCTCCCCAGCTCTGACACATCACTCCCGAAGCAAGAACAGACTGAAGCACAGGCACCAGGCACCATCCAGCCACTGGTGACGGCTGACCTTGCTGCAGGCTGGGGTGTACATCCACATATCCCTGAGCACCAAGGGGGGACTGCAGAGCTCAGATCTCTGGAGGCAGTAACCATGCTGCCACCATAAACCCTGAGGAGGACAACCCCTATTCACCAAGGAGGAGGAATAAACCATGGAGAGGAGCTACCCATCACCACCACAAACCAAACACGTTTGCACGCTATTGTCCACATTCAAGTGAGGAACAGGAGCCAAGCTGGAGCTCCCTGGAAGACCTCATGGATTAGGACTGAAATCCATGCCTAGAACAGTCCTATTCAGCAGCGACTAGAGTTTTCCTGTCACCGTGCTATTGTTCACCCCACAGCTCACAGCACGTTTGCCTTGTCAGACAGAAAAGCAAAACCCAGAACAAATGGCAAGATATATAGTGGAGGAGGGAATAGAACCAGGAAGTTGGAGCCAAGCGGCATCTTCCAGGGGACCCTGAGCAAAGTTCAAGGCCAAAGCAGCTGGTATCCAATGCCAAGGAGGAGCAGGACCTCTTCCCTTTGCTCAGCCACTCCAGCCATGCTTCTCCCAGGCTTCAGTTCCCTCTGTGGGACTCCGGGATGATCCCGCGCCTGCCCAAAAGGAAACACAGTTAAAATCCAGGATTGCCCCATCATTTAGCTCAAGCAACAGCTAAAACCAGGCACGACAGAGCCATTCCTAAAGCACAGCCGGCTACTCCAGCCTCAGCCTTGTTTTCCTTTCTTTCAGGGCATGTGTATGCGCATTTGTGGTGCTTTGCTTTGTTTTCCCTTAGGTTGGAGACAATTTCACTTCCTCTCCTCAGGCCTGGCTCCAAAACACTGAACATGGCACAATTCTGAGCCTCATAGAAGTCAAGATTCATGATCCTGCAAGTCTTCAACGCAGCTCCTCTTCCCAAGCCACAGGAGATGGAGCTGAGGTCAAGCTCCCAGGGTCGCTGCTCAGCGGTTAGAAGTTTAAGCCAGCCTTTTGAAGGGCAGAACAAACCCTCTCGAAGCCGTCTATGCCAGAAATAAGATGCTTGCATCTATCCTTGCAAGAGTGCGGGATGATGAGGAGCAGAACCCCTTTACAGCCCCATGAAATGGGCCAATGAGCTTTTGAGGACTCCACTTTCCTGTGTTCGCACAGTGTGCAAGGGGCTTAATGTATTTAAGATAATAACAGACTTAATGCCAAGTCTTCAATGCAGGAAACAATGGGACCCACCTCTGCCTATAGTCCCATGGGATGGCTGTATCATTTAACTGCTCTGATGCTGTTAGAAAAAGCTCATGAGGCTCCTGCTCTTTCTGCAAGAACTCGCTATACAAATGAAAAAGAATTGCCAATTCATTTAAAAATCCTTTTTTGGGGGGGAAACTTCATGTTCTGGGAGGACAAGAACCAGCTGTGTGCTGACACACCCGGTCAGTGCAAGGACATCAGTGTCCTATCTTGCACCTGAAATGATGGAGAGCTGCTGTCAAGTTTTTGCTCCTATAGATCTTTTACATAAGCTTGGATGAATCCCTTACCCTCTGTTTTCGCTCCATAGTGATCAGGAGCAGGGATTGCATTACCTTATGAGGAACACTTGGGGCACTAAATCCTGTGCAGCACTGAAGAAACACGTTCGTGCCTGGTATTTGACATCAAAAGGAGACACTAATTCCTCTTGTGTTGTCACTGGTGTCCTGTCCTTGTGGGCCAGACACCGCTGCAGCCTGTTCCTCATTTCACAGGCTTGAGTAACAGGCACTGCCCCAGCTCACATGGAAGGGGATGGATCAGTTCTACAAATGGTTTCACCCCAAAGGAGCATGATGGGGAACTGCTGGCGAGTCAGACAGGGATCCCCAAAGCAGAAACCTACCTCTCTGTCAAGTGCTTACTGGTGGCTGCTCCCTACCCCTCCTATCACCGAGGCAGGGCAGGAGGAAAGACTCCCACTGGGTTTTTACCAAGAAAGAAGAATCAGCAGCAAGATGCAGGCAGCCCGGGCTCAGGTGCTGGAGAGCAGGGGTTTGGTCCTCTCAGGGCCTGGCACATCCTTGTTCTTGGGGGGCTCCGGGTGCTGCCAGTTGCTGTTTGATCGCCTCAAAGGCCAACCCAACTCATCATAGTGGCAGCAGCAAATGTAGGAGAAGAGCCGAGTTCGGACCACCCGTGTACAGAGGACAAACATGATGCAGTTGGCACCTCCTTGGAATGTGTTCCCAATTCCCTGCAAGGGCAAGAAAGGGATTAACCAGCACTGTCCCTACAGGTACCCCCCCAGAGAAGAGCAAACACGGCATCAGACCAGCTACAGCGCTGCCCAACTGACAGCAGCTTCTACCTAAGTGGGAAGAGTAGGTCCAAAAAGATCAACCTCGCACCCAAAGCAGATGAACTGGGGGGCTCTACAGCCCCTGCTGAAGGATGGATACCCAGCATCGCTGGCCTGAGCCCGCTTTTCCTGCAAGCATTTATAACTCTTACTGCAGTTATTCTCTGTAGCCACTAGATGCTGCTGAAATAGCTGTTGCTGAGCATCCCGACCAGCGCTTGCCAACAGCAACAGCCAGTACGTGCTGCAGCCTGCCTCTATAAAAACGGTATTAAGAGCAACAAAGCCTCATCTCCCTCCCAGATCCACCTTCCAATGCATTTCCTGGCAAATACTTACATGCAGGACAACCAGGACTGAATTTTGCACTGCAGGGGAGTTACAGAGGGTCAGAATGAAGCGCACAGTGCTCCAGATGCGGAGGATGATAAAGATGACAGGGATGAGAATCAACTTCTTATCTGCTATGGAAGTCTGGGGCTGAAATGCAGGTGCTCTTGAGAGAATGGGGCGATACTCTGAGAGCGCTGCGTGCTTCCATGGAGGGTGGGAGAGAGACAAAAACATGAACAAAAAGCTACATTGGACATTCAGCTCCAGGGACCCTTTCCAAAGCAAACGAAATCTCTGCATCTCATGGCAAGTTAACAGGGACACACTCAGGAGCACCAGCTTTTAGCCACATTCTGCCCTGGCTAATGCAAACATTCCTGCTGAAGCCATAGAGCGGCAAACAAAGGATATCCGGCACTTATCAGAATCCCGCTAAAGCTTTATATTAACAAACACCACTATGGAGTTGCCAAGAATCAGGTTATAACTGTGTAAGAATAAAGTATGTGGTGCTCCAGAAAATAGCTTTTCTGGGCCAGTAATATACAGATATACAGATATACGTATACATAGATAAAACTGGGGAGAAGTCTGGCTTCTCCTTCTCAAACTATTGAGTCTTCACCACAGTCAGCAAGCTCCACAAGGAATTTATGCCCATGTGAACCAACCCTTCAGTTTCTTGCCTGAATTTCTGACCATATTCTGTTAGCAGTTGGCTTCCACAGATCTGGACAAGCCAGCAATATCCCTCCATATCAGTGCATACAGGGATCTGTGGCCCGAAGCACTGTGGCTGGAGGTGTAAGGCTCATGAGACCTTCCTATGGTAGAAACCATTGGATGCTCTCGGACTCCTGGATGAGGAGAGCAGGTCAACCCAGCACAGAGAGCAGGTGCTGAGGCACACAATGCTGAGTATCAGGGTGTTAATGTGGCTGAAGGGATGCAACCTCAGCATCGCTGACCTGCAGACAACTATTCCCCCTACCACCAGGGCTACAGAGCACACACAGCTTCGATGCACAGTGTTCTCCTTCACTCCAGTACTCCCAGTCCTGACATTTTCCTTCCCCCAGAACAGAGCTGTACAACACTGCAGTGATGCAGTGACCTGAACCAAACCCTCCTGAGGGCTTTCAGTGCAGCTTCCCATCCACTGCCATACAGTCTTTTCCATTGGAAAGCCTCCTGCACATGTCCCCCACGACAGCTACTGCCGTAACTTCCCCTGCCTCTCTGACTGTGCTACTGCAAAACCCACTTCAGCTACTCATACTATTCACCCAGCCCAAACCCAGCCCTGGCTGCCTGCCGCTCTTCCTTGGAAGTGGGAGACCTCCTGCCACTAAAAACCCCCAGTAAGCAGGCTCCCAGGCTTGGCAGAATTCCTAGTGATGAGAATAGGCCAGGCTGATGACCCAAGGCCAGGCTGGATAGGGCTTGGAGCAAGCTGCTCTAATGGAAGGTGTCCCTGCCCGTGGCAGGGGTTGGAACTGGGTGAGCTTTAAGCTCCCTTCAACCCAAACCATCTGTAAGGGAGATGCTCCGCTCCGCAAGCACTGTGTGCTGCTGCTACAGCCCTCGGACCCCCTGTTCAGAGACAACCGCCTGCGCTCAGCACCATGTGAGAGGGTCATGGCTGGAGCAGGGAAGGGTGAGCCCGGCACCATGGAATCCCTGGCAGAGCAGGAGGCTGAGCCTGGCCAGGTGCAGGTCAGGTTTCCCTGTGGTCACGCTGCTATCTTTGACAGCCCTGGAACACGGTGTCCCGGCCCGTGTGTGTCAGGCGGTGACAGCAAGCAAACTCTTCTCAACGCCCCTTTCCAGGACCCTTAGGACTCGTGTTCCTCCCTATGGCTGCAGCACAGCAAGCGGGTTTGCAGGGGCAGTGTTCGCCAGGACGTCCATCAGGATGTGGTGGGGCTTTTCCCCCTAATGCAACTTAAAGGAAAAGGCATCTCTGGATGCATTTCCTCCTGCCACCATCAACCTAGATTTCTCTAATGCTGTCCTAAATGCCCGGATTCTTTGAGTTCACAAGGAATAGCAGCAAATAAGCCTCTGGATTCTGAAACTCCCCCAGACAGGGTGTCTTCCTGTATTGTGTGTGCATATAGTGCCTAAAGCTATATAGTGCCCAAAGCTATATAGTGCCCAGACTCCCACATGGTGCTTTATGCTGCTAGGACAAAACAGGTATTAAAACTCTCAAACCATCATTAGAGACCCTGAACTGCCTGAGGTTAGATACAGCAGTATGCGAGCATCACAGCTGGAACTGTGGATGACTGATTAAAGCTGACTTTTGTCCCTCGTATCCTATTCCAGTTCTTGCAATTCACTCCTGTACATTCCATAACCCCTGTAAGTTTTCCAAAGGCTTTTAAGATCCTGTGCTAAGTCTCTGTGCAGCGATGCTGGAGGCTGCTCAATCGGATGTGCTGCTTCTCCCACCATGGTGGGTGCGTTTCAGCGGTGCACGAAGCAATCCCTGCCTGCGGAGCTGCTAAATATGAAGTGAAATCTTCAGAGCATGGGAATCTCTGAAGAATCACACAGCAAGCTGAAAGCAGCAAAGCACTCACCGCTCTGTTAATGTGCTTCTTGATGAGGAGGTAGAGCACTGGCAAAGTCACATAGGCCAGTATCTCCCACACCTTCCCCGTCAGCAGCATCCACAGGACTCGATCCTCTGCATCCAGGTTGACCCAGCACCAGCCCACAGACACGTTGGAGGCATCATAGCCAATCTTCTTCAGAGCAACAGCCGCCACTGTAATGCCAAGGGGGATTCCCCAGCTGAGGAAAGAACGTGAAGAGCAAGGTTATGCCAAGAACAAACTCACTTCAGCCCCCTCCACACCTCAGGGGAAGCGGGTGACAGACCAAGGGGTTCTTCATCAGACATTCTCCCTGGATACAGGTGAGGTTGAGGATGCGACAATGGCAGAGCACCTGACGATGTGACCGTCCTGTAGGACCCAGCCATTCATGAGCAATCTGCCTGATCCAGAGCATTCGGGCCACAAGCAACCAAATCCCACGCTCGGATTCCTAAGTGAGACTTCACACAAAGAACCAGCACACAAAGAAATCCCCAACTTTACGCTGTCAGCGGGGCTTGGTTTTAAATAAGTCAACCTAACAGGGAGCAAAAGGGTAATTTCTGAAGGACCAAGGGCAGGTTTCTTCCCAAGGAAAAGCACTGACAGTAACAGCAAAAAGCCAAGAGAGCAAAGAGGAGCCGTGCCCACATTGCCTGGAGCTGTGTTTTGACTTCGGCTTCTCTCTTGACAGCAGAGGTGAATATAGGGAAGCGTTTAGAAGAAAAATGACCGGTGACGTGCATGAGCCAAACCACTCAGCAGCTGGGGCTGCCCACGAAATGCCATGAGGAGCAACTGAGAAATCCCACTCAGCCCTTTCCTGGGTGCTCTTCCCAGCCAGGGCTTGACAGGCGTGGGATGTACAGTCACCCATTAACCCACACCCGAAACACTGCCCTGCACCCAGCGGGATGCATCACCTGCCCTTCCCGTGTTCATCCCCAGGGGAAGGTGCTGTGGAGCTTTAAGTGGGACAAGGGATGTTTCCTCAACAAGCACACAAATGCTTCGCAAAGTGCTCACTGAGCCTCCAGCACAACCCTCGGGGTCTCTCCAGACCCGAGGACAACAAAGCCGTTACTGTATTGCTCCCATTACCTTCCCGGTTCACACTTGCATTTCACTGACAGCCTGGAGCAGCTGCATGGCAAAGATCTTCCTCCTAAACCCAGTCTCCATGCGGCAGACTACGCAGGCAAAGAGCAGTTGCTTAGACCAGATTGTCTGAAATGCCACAGCCCAAGAGCAAAATCACAGATAATCCCATGAGGGCTTTCAGAAATACCCCATTTCCTGCTCTGAAAGAATGTCTGAGTTCACCTACTCATAAAACCACCCCAAATACAGATACAGTGCTGCAAAAACCCCCAACACAGTCACGCTCTTAGCACGGTCAGAACATCTTGTTTCAGCGCTCAGGTCAGAACAGCCAGTGCTAATCCAAACCAGCGCTGTTATTTAAGGGCAGTTCTGCTGCAGGAAGCTCTCCCCTTGCTATTATCAGAGCAGGCTTTCTGCAGTCATTCCAAACATCACCACCATGGAAGTTCCTGCACAACTGAAGACTCATCTGGGTAGAAAATGGAGATTTGCCTGCAAAGAAGCAGTACAAACGCACAGACATTCACATTTCAGTGCACTTGGAACAAGGGACCACTAAAAGAATTCAAGAGAACTGGCACTTCCTTAAAGAAACCATATTAAGGCACACAAGCACAAGGGAGGCCAGCACCAAGAAAAAGGAAGTGTATTATGAGCCTAACTTGCCTACATAATGATCTCCACAGCAACCTGCAACTGAGAGAATTATATGAGAAGATAAAACCAGGTCAAATTGCTGTGCGTGGCTATAAGAGAGAGCAGTGTAAGTATGAAGAGGCACAATGAGAGAGGCTGCAGTAGGACAAAACAGACCACTAGGCAAGGGACTTCAAATCCTCAGTCCTCTAGCCACTGAAAGGAAGAATGTGGAAGCGAACTGCCGCACATCAGGCTAGTTTTCACTGAAACAGTGCACTGGGATCAGATGGCACAACCAACACTGGGGACAGGGGATTACAAACGCAGAGTGAAGTTAGAAGCTAGAAACTAGTCCGGCACTGCAGTGGGGTTCTTCAGCTCTATTTTGGATAACTGGAAAAGAGAACTGAGACTGTGATATGGTTATTCTTCAGAACTCCTAAATGACCGATTCCCATAGGCTGGGAAATACCAGTGCTTTGCAGCCATCAACAGAGAATCAGCATATTTTAGACCCAAGGCATATGTAAAGACTGGGATCAAAAGGATCCAGGATAACAAAAAGGGAGAGAAATTTTACTCAGCGCCCCAAAGGCAGGGTAATTATATAGGCTGGGCATCCCAAAAGCACTCTTGGATCTAAGCACAGTCAGCGCGGGAAAGAAGGGAAGCCTGCTTGTATCTCTGCAAAGAGGCTGGCAGCCCCATCTCTAAGGCAGATACAACAGTACTTACTTCCCTAACACAGCCCCCAGCAATCTATTAATGAAAACACATGCAACTCAGCCTGTCTTTCCACATTGTCACCACTTGGACTTGATGATCTTAAAGGTCTTTTCCAACCTAAATGATTCTATTAACGCCAATGATGCATTTACACAAGGCAAGACAAGGCCCCTTAAACTATAGCAGCAGACAGCTCAAACTATAGCAGCAGACAGCTCAAGTCGTGTCGGCTTTCTCGCCCTCAGTGTGCCTGGGTCAGATTGCTTAATAGCACATTTTGATGTATGCTGCACAGCTGCTGTATTTTCTTCCCCTCGGAGGCTCTTACACACAGGGCAGATTTGCTGTCACCTGCCTGCACAGGTTGGACAAGAATCCATGCATCCAACCAGGCACCTGCAGGCAACTCCTTCTGGGATGGGGATTTTACCCTGTAAAGAGGCAAAAATCAGTCTTCTGGATATAACAGCCAGTTTCAGGGCAGATCCTTGAGCACGCTGCGAGCAGAACTCCAGACCAACGCTGCTCCAAGGTAACTTTTGACCCCTAATCATTAAACAGCTTCCTGGTACCAACAGAGGATGCTCCCAGAGAAGCAGGCAAGCACTCAAAAGCTAAGGCGCAGGCAGTAGCTCACCCTTTGGTTTGCCTGACCAAAAAGCTTTTGTAAACTAAATGCTAAAGCCACAGCAGATTTCTAATGTAGGGAGACACAGGTTCCAGTTCTGAAAGTTAGCACTGGCACAACCGTGCATGAGGCAGTGCACTGAGGACTCAGGTGTACAGTAAGTACAGTAGAACATGAAAGGATTCCCAAGTAGCCCACTGATATGCATGTAAATATATGCAGAGTTATAAATGTATATATAAGCATGTTTAAGTGAAACATTTAAATGAAACATTTAAGTGAAATATTTAAGTGAAACACTTAAGTAAGCACATATATACCTATAACCATCTGCATAGCCTGACCATTAAAGGCAAACACTTCAGAGGTTGAAACCAATAGCAAATGCTATCAAAACCAAAGCAAGACACAATCCCTAGGTGGGTTCTGGTGCATCTCACCCTGGCTTTGGATCAGCTGCTCTCACAGCAGAGATGACATTACCCAACCAAATGCTACTTGATATTTAGAAACGCAGGGGCAGTGAGGGAGCCTGCGAACCGAGGCTCTGGACACCAGCCCTTACACCTTACAACCACTTCAGTATTTCCAAAGCTAACTGCAGGCCTGTGTTCAAAGCTCATCTCAGCTCAACACGTTTAAAGTCAAAACAGAGCCTGTAGCTCTCTACTGCAGCAGTAGACGAGGTGGATGTGTTACCGCAGGAATAAACCTGTTTGGCAGGTTTGATCCAGTGTGACGTCCTAATTTCCCTAAAAAGAAAACTTCAGGTACTGACTTCCAACATGTATTTAGTTGCTCCACTTGGCTAAAGAACAGTCTCTGCTTTTACTCAACACTAAAGAAGTGTTCATCTCTGCCAACACTTGCCCCACATGAGTAACTACTTGTGAAGAATAGGAAATATGCATTTCAGCTCCATCCTGCCTTGAATCCCTTCCAGAAGTGCCTTGGCATGACTCAATGGTCACTGCATGATGACATTAGCAACCTATGAAGTGAGGCGGAGGAAATCCCAGGTTCTTGTCTAGACAAAAGTACTGGAAACATCTTCAAATCCTTAAATCATCAGCCCTTTGCCACCTTTCCTGTTGCCTTAGACAGGTCTCACCTACCTACTGCAATGAATGCATGTGCTAGAATCTTTTCCTATCAGCTGCAGCAGTTCTTATGCACATGGTACAAGAAGAGCACCTCAGGGAGCCAGCAGGACTTTGAAGCACTGAAAAGTGTGAGAAGCCATCTCCAAGCATCATGCCCAGAATCTGGTTTTATGGCTGAGTTCTCAGGTAATGGTTAAAGTCCAGAGAAGAAAGAAGGAAGATGTGTCACAAGGGGATGGGCAGAAAACAGGTCTTCACTTGTTTGGCTCTTCATACAGGTCATAAAGCCACAAGAAGCTTTAAACACTGGCTTTGCACAGAATGGGAGTCAGTTATGAAGAACCACCCAGCTTCGACGAGCACTGTTCCTAATGCCCCTTAACCAGGGCAAGTGGAGCTGATCAATACCAAGAGCAGAAGATGGCACTTTATTTCTAGTGCAAAGACCTGAAAACAAGCCTAGCAAATTGCCCCAGCGGAAGTTCAGTTGAAGGCTTCCTTCCTCTCTGTGGCACGGGTAGAGCAATCTCCCAGTTTTAAGAGTGCACAGATTACAGCCAACATTATCTCAGTGATTGTGCCCATTTCTTTCCGCACATCGCGGATAATGAGGCTGAGAAGTGTTAAACCAGATGGAGAAGTTAAAGCACAGACAAAGGCCACACAACGAGAGATTAGCAGACAGGAAAATCACAACCAGGCCAGATCTGAATCAACTCTTTGATGGCGCCTGTAGACAGCATTCCCACAGATTGCTCAGACTCCTCTTTTCTGTTCCTTAAGCAAAATGTGGCTCTTTACAGGCGCTCCATCCTCTCCATAGCTCCTAGAGTGCAACTCTATTCACCTGATACAGCATAACAAATGCCACTGTCTCACTGCATCCTATTTCACTTCTCTAGTAGCTCGGTGTTCCCAAGTGCACAGTCACCTCACACATATTGCTGTCAAGCAGTAAGTAGAACAGGTAGGGCAGGAATCGGGCTCCTCCCTGATTCACCCTTAGGCTTAATGGCTTTTTCTGGTCCACCTTTACGTGGATTTAGCTCTGATTCAATCATCTCCCAAATGATGCTGCTTGAAAATAAAAGCTGACAACCATTTGCCTAAGAAACCAAAGCAAACTCAGCACTTGCCCTGGTTGTTTTCTCCTTGGATCACTCCTCTCACTGTTTCTTGCAGAAGCTTAGCAGCTCAGAGGACTAAAGGATCACTGTTTTGCTCAGCGTGGAGGTAGCACATGATCCCCCCAAGCTCCAATTGCATAATGAAAGCTTTTACTAAACATGATGTGGAAAAAACAGCTTGCTGAAGAGCAGAAACCTTGGACATAAAGCTGCATTGTGGTCTGGTTTGCCTTGCCTTCAAACCTGCCAGAGCAACCTTCGGCGCGCTCCACCAGCAGCCTCCTGCCTCGCAGACTGCGTTCTCCTACTCGGTGTATTGAGTTACAGCAACCTGCCTGGGGGAAGGGGGAGGATCAACAGACCAGGCTGACCCTGGGAAGTCGGGATCCCAGGGAACAGAGCTCAGGCAAGAGGAATTCTGGCAGCAGCAGGCAGGTATTGCAAACACAAGATTCACGGCACTATTTCTAGGATGTAAGAGCAGATTGTAGAGGGAAAGCAGAAGCCAGGGTTTTCAGAGCGGTTCTATCTTGCCAGAGGTTATTCTATGTGACTTTTAGCTCTTCTACATCTCATTTCTTTACCTGGGGAGGAGGGAATTAAGCAGGGCTGGTTAAAGGACAGCAAAGCCCCTGTTTATAGGGAACGTGACAGTGGCAGACTTTCCTTCAAGGAAGAGCAGGTGACCCAAGCATCCATCCAAGCGCCTCATCACAGAGGGTTCAGTGGGAGATTGAGGGGTCCACATCTCGTAGCCCCATAGGAGCAGCACCCACCTCATGACATGAAAGCAGCAGAGCAAGCTTGTGCCGGTGGGCGAGCCCCTCACAATGGTGATGTAGAGGTAGACAGCAATGGCCATGGTCCAGAAGAAGGAGCTGGTGTTGGAGAACGTGGACAGAGCACCCTGGAGCACGCAGTCCCACGAGGTCCTGTCGAAGTCCTGCAGCACCCCATAGAAGTACGAGAGAGCCGAGAGGAGATCCGCCAGCGACAGGTAGAGCAGGAGCTGCCGGGGCCGCGTCCGCAGCTCGGGCCACAGCGCATGGGTGCAGACGAGGAGGCTGGAGCCCAGGAAGGACAGGACGCAGGACAGCAGCACGACCACCCGCTCCGAGGCGTACAGCTCGGTGGGGGGCAGCGGCGCGGGCATGGCGCGACAGGGCGCAAGAGGAGGAGGAGGAAGGAGCGGCGGCAGCACCGCGCTGCGCCGGCACAGCCCGGCCCGGGAGCGGCGGCGGGGAGCGATGAGGAGCGGGGAAGCCGCGGGCAGGGGAGGGAGCGGGGCTCGGCCGTCCCCACCCCGTCATGTGAGCGCTGGGCCCGGCCCTCCCTGACCCTGCGGGAGTGCCTGGAGCCGGCGGGGATCCGCTGGGACGGGGCTGGGAGAGACGGAGCCCGGCGCGGGTCCGGAGCCCTGGGAGCGCATCGGGTCCCTTCCAGTTACAAACAGACGCTCGGGGCCCCGCCGGCGCGGCTGCGGCCGGGACAGAGCCGCGGCACGAATGAAAGCTCCTTCTCGCTGCTGCTGCCTCCTAAAAGCTCTTCCCTGGGAGGGTGCTGAGGCGCTGGCACAGGGTGCCCAGAGGAGCTGTGGCTGTCCCATGCGTGGCAGTGTTCAAGGCCAGGTTGGACACAGGG
Organism: Psittacus erithacus; assembly: GCA_009867235.2. NCBI lineage: Eukaryota > Metazoa > Chordata > Aves > Psittaciformes > Psittacidae > Psittacus > Psittacus erithacus. The sequence goes on from WYDI02039390.1 coordinate 26,129, forward strand.
GCTTGGAGCAAGCTGCTCTAGTGGAAGGTGTCCCTGC
>WYDI02039392.1:0-23133 GCA_009867235.2 Psittacus erithacus
ATACACACACACATATATATATGTATAGTATGCTATAGTGAAAGTTTTCCTTCGTTGTGCAGTCTAAGGTTTGAGAGAGAAAGAATGAATATGCTTAAAAACTATTCTGCCTGTAACAGGGACCATAATTACTGAGAACACAGGCCAATGGAAATGATGCTGCTTAGTTACTTTCAATATTATAATGTGAAATTGACATTCCAAGAAATGAAAAGAAAATTCATTTTTCTTACAGAGACAGCGATTTGTTTTCTGAGGGCATTCAAATGTTATAAGAACTTTTCCCCAGTTTAGACAGTGACAAACCTGACTGTATAAGGCAACCAATTTTTTTAGATTCCCATTTAAATTAAACTATTAGAAGATATTCAAATGTTGGCTTGGCTTGGATATGGGGAGTTGATCCAGCCCTATTTCTAATGAGTCATTAATCAAAGAAGGACCACAATAATCATCAGGAATCAAGGATCAAGAAAGATTAGATGAAGCACTTGACTCAATTAAAAAACAAAACCAGTCTTGGACTAATATATGAGTTAATGCAGAATGAAGGTATATTTGAGGGCCCAGTATATATCTCTATATATTTTTGCCTTCAATGCAGTGGTCACACTGGAAGCTGAAGTGTTAAAAAAGCACAACAAATGCCAGACACACTGCATTTAAAGCATGTCATTAAAGACTTATTGTGGAGAGCTAGGGGGTTTGTAAACTCATTCTTTTCCCCATGGGCTAATCCATTGCAGTGAAGGAGGTTAAGAAGAACTTGAACTGTTGCACAGCTGAAATCCAGCATCCTGGCTGCATCCAGCCTCCCAAGATATGGAACATACTTAAAACCAGGAGTCCAGCAAGAGCTCCTGCTCATGAAATGCCCAATCTAATATTGCACAAGCAAGATCTGGGAAGTAGTCATTCCAAAACCTGAAGTTCTGACTTTTGCACATAACTGAAGTTCTGAATTTTGCAGACATTTATATGAAGAGAAAGCATAAAGCTCATCTGAAGAGCCACAATTTATGCAGTGTTATTAAAGTCCTGGCTTCTACAGATGTCTACCTAAATATTTCTGAAAGTTTGTATTTTATTTAAGAGGTTGTATAATAAAAAAATCTGGTTTTAATCAGTCAGAACTTAGTACTGTGTTTTGCAGTTGAAAAATTCCATCTTATCTAACCAGATAAGTATAAAAAGCAATTCAACATTATGCAAAGCTGGCAAGTTAGAAATGATGGTTAGATAAAAAAGGATGGTTAGATAAGAAAGGATGGTTAGGCAAGGAGCAGAGAAGGTCAACACGGTGGTTTGGTCTGTGTTTGGTAGCAGACCAGTGGAGCTGTCACAAACCTGATTCAGGTCTTTCTGCAAACCAGTAACAAAGTTGACATTTGAGGCAGCTGGATCCATCTGCATTTATGTTTCTCAGTATGGCAAACAGCACTTTGAAGGGCCTCTTCAGATTGCCCTCTTGAGGATATTAATTGGCCACCTGGAGAATGGAGCTGTAAGTCCATCTCCCAGCATGGCTGGAAGGGCTGGGACACCCATGGCACACACTGGCTTTGTCCGCTACTGGTGCAGCACCTAGCAGTTGGGTTAAAGGGACCACCAGCAGTTCTTATGCAAGAAATAGGAGTGACATTCTGTGCAGTTCCTCTATAGAGAGGAAACAGGTAAATCTGTGAATACAGGATATCTCTAGCTGTTGCTCTGATGGCATATTAGAAGCCACACAGGCACCATCAGCAAGCCTGAGTCAAGCCGGAGCACAATGCCTCTTTCAGAAAATGCTGATCCCACTGTCCAGCAGTATCATGCATGAGGCAAGTGTCAACCAACCAGTCAATCAGAAAGACCCAACTCTGACTTAGGGTGAATCATACTAAACAAAGCACCACTGACAATTATGTTTTATGTTGGGTTTTGTTTTTTTTTTTTTGGTGTTTATAAACCCTTAGGATTTTGGCAAGAAGCATACCATACTTCTTGCCAAAAATTCTTCCACTATTAGTCCTCTGGTTTTCCACCACTGAGGTCATTGGTGGCTCTGCCTTTTCCTTGCAGTCAATAGGCTCCAGCTGCAAGAGGCTACTCGCCATAAAACAGCCGGCATCTGACCAGTATAGTGCTCATTCTGACACTTGCTCATTTATCTTTTTGCTGCCTGCAGTTAGAATTTGGTCTAGACAGAAGGGTAAATACGTGTTTTCTTCTTCTCACCTCCTCTATTTCCTATTTGGTAAACTAAAATCCTCCACTATATTGAGTAAATACCCTGAAATAAGTTTGGTATGGTGAAATTGATTTACTCACATAATTTAAAATACCTGTCAAACTGGCCTGATAATATAATTCATCACTATTTTTCTGTACAAAGATTTTGACCAAACACCAGATCTTGAATTTAGGAGTTAGGAAAATAATAATCTTTGAGTCAGATTTCAGCTACAGAGTTGTTATTTTGTTTAAATCTTTAAATTTACCAGCCGCTGTGGATAAAACCAGATAAAAATGTTAAGTTATTATAGTACAATTACATACTTAGAGACTTACTAAAACAATGTGATGGTGGTGAGCTGAGTTTAAACTAAATTATGAGTATAAATTGCAAGGTATAGATCATGATTTGGGATCAGATTTTGTTTGTTATTTCTATCATACTCAGGTTAAGTTTCTATTTTGATTGCCTAGCCCTTATTGCCAATACTTCATCAGAGATCAACTCCAGATTTCAAATTTTCCAACCAACAGAAAGCCCAAACCTGACACCAAAAAAGACAAAACCCAAACCAATGCAACAAAAATTCCAGGAGATTTTGGTTGGAAAACCAGGCTCAGGTCAGAGTATAATTTAAATACTGATACACTGAAAAATATCCAAAACAAAAATAGCATTTAATTTTTGCCTTGTATTTGCAGCTGAGAAATGAAAGAAAAGCATACGAAGGAAATAACAGGCAGAAGCATCATCCTCTCCCATTTAATATACAACACTAAAAGCTTTTCCTCCCTTTACCTCCGCAGTGGATTCAACTCTATTCCCAGATATCCTGACTTCCCTCACTACTCTTACCTCCAAGACATGTATGTACTTTGTCCCTTTTTCCTTTCATGCTGTGATCTCCCCAGCTGCTGCTACAATGCATCCCTCATCTGTTGCTAGATTTTATGCACCTGAGTTGAACACAGTTCCCAGCTTTTGCTTTGCTGGCAGTACACAGTGCCAAGAGTTTCTGGGTAGAAGATCTGAAAGTAACTTGGATGCTCAAGAAAATCCTCAGGGGGTGAGAGATGTATGCTATAACCAGAGGAGCACCTGAAGAAATAATTACTTTCCTTCCCCTGCTAAAATACTATTTTTCAGCTTCTATTGCTCTATACATTTACACAGATTAAAATGCAATGATCAAGTCAGTGTTAATCCAACTATCATTTGAGAGGGAAATAATTCAAGGACAGATTATTATTCAACAGCCTTTGACAATGTATGGTTAAAAAAACCCAACAAGTCTAAAGAAAATGTCCCATGAGGAAGGCACAGGAGACTCGCATTATTTCACTTATTTCAGCATTGCAGATAATCACAGATGTGTCTCATTTTACTAATATGAACTAATAAATTGGTATGAACTAATGAATTATTTATTCTATTATGAACAATTGCATGAAGACACTTCAAAGTAATAATTTTAGCTTAAGAAAGCATGTTTGCAAATTCTTTTGTGGTTTATTTTTACTATGTTTTATGATAATAAATCAAATGTAACTCAAACCAGTTCAACTTCATCAGTAACTGAGGTCTCATCATTATATTCCAAGTGTTATGTTCTATTTTCTACTTCAGCTTACATGCAGCTTGAAAGCATACCTGGGTAAAACTTCTATTGGTAAGAATCAGTGGATCGTGACAATACATTTCTAGTAGCATCACATAGCTCTGGTCTCTCAAGACATTTAAAATATACTATTAAAAATAAAAATTCTGCTGTAGTTTGGTAAGGTGATAGATCACATCATGTGAAATCAAAGGACATTTTTTTAATAAAAAGTGTAAACAGAAACCCAAATACATGCACCTGTAAGAGTTTGAACTCACGCTGCACGAGCACAAGCTTATCTACCACTGTTTCAATTTCGAACTGCATTTTGTACTTCAGTTTCTGAGTTGGAAGCTTCTTTGTTCTCTTGATAGCTGAAAGGTAGAATACTAAGGAAAGATCTACACGCTTTCTTCATAAGATAAGTGGAACAATTAATAAGAGAACTGCACATTCCAACAGGAAGAGACTTTGAATATTTTGATAAGAAAATAAGAACAATTGTCTTTAGCCTTAATATTAAACATCCAAATTTGCATTAGTTTATTTGGTAAATCTGGCATCAGAAAAGAGAGCATTTAATTCACAGAAAAGCAAAGCAATTTTTAAATACATACATATATTTTAGAATTTTATAAATAAATGCCCAATTAAGAATAAAATACGAATAACAGAGAATAAAACATCTGAATCCACATTCCCTTTTCTATAAGAACAGCAAGAAGTAGGTATAACCAAACCCTTCTTTAAAACATTAGAAACTTAAGAAAAAGACCTTTTTAAAGTGCCATTTTTCTGTTACCTCTTCTTCCTCCAGATGCTAAATGCAGAGGTGATGGTTGTCTAGAGGAACTCATGTGTAATTAATGAAGCCTTCTAACTTATCTTTGAATGATTTACAAAAAATCTTAGACCCTTTCATCTTATCCAGTCAGCATATATAAATTAGGGATGCAGAACTGAGCCAGTCTTACACGGCCTACTGGACATCTTCATATCATGTAGGCTAACAGTAGGAAAATGTACAATTGGCCTGTCTGAACCTTCCCATATCACTTCAGCCACTTTTCTGCAACCATTTATCATGACAGGCATTCAAGTAATAAAAAATAAACGTGCTCACATTTTGGTGAAAAGGCTAGCAATTTAGAGAGATGTGTAAATCCAATTATTTCTGGAGAAAGAGGGAGATCTTAACTGTTCATTTGACCCATTTAGATAATGTGACCAATTTATACAGACTTCCTCCGGACAAATTATTCATTTGATTTACCAGAGCCTTTGAAGTTTTCCTGCTATCAAGGATGACAAACTTTTTCCACTGAAAACATAAGACAATGCTGATTATATAAGTATGCTTTTCATGGCACTTTGGGAAGACACAGAAACTGTAAAGCCTGCAGAAATATTTATTTGGGGCCTTCAATTAACTAATTTTGATTTTGATCTAAGAAAAAGTTTTCTTTGAAGAAAAGACATGGACTTGATTCACCCAGTATGTTACTTCAGGTCCGTATTTTCTACATCTGTTGTTTCTGAGAGTCAGGCCTATGGACTTTGTGAGAAACAGCTTCTCTTTAGCCATATGAAAAAATGCACAAACAAGGATGCATTTATTTACATAGGTACTCTTACATGCTCTGTAACATGGAAAAAATGAGTCACGCAATGTGCAAATGGTCAAGAGGGTGAACAGAGAGTCTCCTCTAGTATTTCTGTGCATAGAACCATAGAATCATAGAATAGTTAGGGTTGGACAGGACCTTAAAATCACCTAGTTCTAACCCCCCTGCCATGGGCAAGGACACCTCACTATAAACCATGACACCCAAGGCTCTGTCCAACCTGGCCTTCAACACCACCAGGGATGGAGCATTCACCACTTCCTTGGGCAGCCCATTCCCGTGCCTCGCCACTCTTACAGTGAAGAACTACTTCCTTATATCCAATCTAAACTTCCCCTGTTTAAGTTTTAACCCATTACCCCTTTCAACAATAGCATATTGGGGTCACAGAATACTCATTGAGGGTTGAGCCTTGTTTCATATACTCAACAGTTCTTAAAACATCCCATGAAAATACAGTTCTTTAATTTCCCTTTTAATTTCCCTTAACTGAAGGAATTAGATCTCTTCTCCCTGGAGAAGAGAAGGCTCAGAGGGACCTCATCACAGTATTCCTCTACTTAAAGCAAATCTGGAAGATTTTCTCTCTTCATGAGGGGCAGACAAGGGGCAATGGGTAGGAGATGTACCAGGAGAAGTTTCATCTTGATGTAAGATATTTTTTACATCGGAAACAATCATTTACTCTAACAGCTTCCCCAGGGACATGGTAGAGTCATCATAACTGGAGGTCTTCAGGATGCAATTGGGCAGATAGTGTAGATAACTTCATCTAGGCTCTCTTTCACATGAAAGGTTTGACCAGTCAGTCTTCTAAGGTCCCTTCCAAACTGGGGAATTCTATGATTGATGATCTATTATGTACTTAATTAAAGAGCTTTATCTAAAATTGAATCAGTTTTTTAAGTGTGGTTCTGTGTGCATGTACATTTGCATGCATATGGATGTTTCAGCAAATACTCCAGTGAAATCAACCTACAGATTAGCTTGGGCTCTTAAACTAGCTTACTGGGCTCTATGCCTGTATTTTGAGCTGATTTGCCCAGTTTGAGCAGATTTCAATTATGCAACTCTTTCCTGATTTTGAACCTTACAGGGTCACTAACAATCAAAAGTGAGTTACAGACAGGGGAGAAATGGTGTCTCTTCAGTTCCTACTGGCTTAGCCCACTCTTTCCCGTATCTGAGGGACTTTGGAAAGCAAAGCCTGGCAATAGGTGTCAAACCTCAGGACGAGAGGCTCACCCAAACTGAAAGGCTTTGATTCCTCCTTTCTGCATGCACACCTGTTTGCCCTGTGCATAAACATGCAAATCTGTGGGATGGCCAAGAAAATAATTGGGCAAATAACTGAAGGGGTGCCTGGAGGACAATGCCATATATTGCCATATATTGCCTGCATAACTGACATTGAGAGAGGTACTATTTTCCCAATTGTGTACATTTTGCAAATCTGCTGTGACAGGAAAAGCAAGCTGGCGTCAGTAAGCCTTTCCCTTTGTTGAAGCTGTTCATGCAGGATATGGGAATTACATTTGGGAAACTGCATATTGTACATAATATTATCGAATATTGCAATGACAGCTCCATTAACTTTATTTTTTTCATTTGTTTCTGCCACAGTGGTTCCTGTTCCACACACTTGCAGTATAAAACTAGCTCTTACCTAGGATTTATTAATTAATAAGGAACTTATTTCTACTTTATAGTTCAATATTTCAGGAATTATTATTTTTTTAATAATAATGTATTTGTTCCCAAATCTAATGGCAATGCAAATTACGCAATGTTTTCAATTCCATAGTAACCACCTGGTTTCAACTGAAAGAAAAAAATTGAAACATCAAATACCTGAGGCCTTAAAATGACTTAAATTACTCATTTAAGTAATTGAATTAAAATTGATGAAACCAGTGTTCTTAATAGAGATAAAACAGTAAGAGTGCATACTTTGTAATTTCCCTTTATGAATTTCAATTATTTCCACAAAAGAGAAATGTTTCATGATCCTTATTTTATGGATTTTTCAATTTTCCTAAGATCAAATGTCTCTAATTAAAAAAAAAAAAACAAAACCTGAAGGTTTTATTAATTTCTCTACTGAGTCAGTGGGCTTTGAATGGGATTTATCAGAAGCCAGTAAAGTTAAGAAAGCCCTTCCTGTCACAGATACCATGTGCTGATAACTCATGCTTGTACAGACAAGTAATCTGAGTGCTCAAGATATTGATTAATCACCACTTTGTTGTCAGAGTAGTGTCAGTATATTCAATATCAAACCGTTGCTCAAGCAACATGTACATGATTACCAATGGCAACAAAAGCAATGACTCAAAGGTGTATAGGTTTGGCATAACAGAGGTGCACTGCCATTGCCACAGTCACAGACGTGATCGAACTGAAAACTCACTGAAAAAACATTCCCAATTCAGACTTCTACAACTAGCAGGACAGAAACATTGCATGAAACATTACTGTCTTGCTGCTGAATGTCATTTTGAAACTGCATGTCTGAAAAAAAGGAGATTTCAGTAGTTCCTGATGTGTTTGTCCAGACCTTTAAGGCTGTACATTCCTATTAGTAAACATGTACTGTAGTTCATCTTCACTGCATGACATTAGCTGCTGGGTCCTTTTCAAAGTAAATAGAAGTCTGTTTTGTTTCATTTTTCAAAGTTCTCTATGGGTACCTTGAGAGATGTCTCAGGTACAAAAGAAATTTGTACACCAAAAATGCTTTTGAGACTCAGGGTCGAACAACTGGCACTAAAAATCAAGTGTGAATGAAAGGAAAGGGAATCACCATAAAAGCAATGCATCTAATAGCACAGGTTAGTGATATTCTTTAATTAAACACTGTACTTGGTAAAACAGCTGTTCACTCTGATGGTTGCAGAAAAGGCCCCATGGATCCTGGTGAACAAGCTGACCATGTACCTTCACAGCAAAGATGGCTGTTGTCACCTTGAAGGTGCTAAAATTCTAGAAGAGGTTGTCCAAAGTACAAGGAACTAATAAACATGTATGAATTCAAGATTTTGGTTTAAGTATTCAAGGAGACAGATTTCAGGAAAATCAGCTTTTTGGATTTTGTTAAGCTTGTGAGCTTTATCAGATATGCCTGATATACCCATCATTATAGTACATAGTTACCAACTTTCTTTTGGTACATTTTATTACACTATTAATGTACGCTGTAAACAATGAGTGAATAATATGGCTACATATGTTGTTCTACTAACTTCATTGAACCTATTCTTTGAATTCTTGTCTTCTGCAGGGTATTAAGTTCAAGTGAACAATATACTTCCTGGTAGTATACAATTACAGAAGCATCTTTTCACTTCAAATCTGTCACAAAGAGAGACTAATTTATTAAGTAAGGGGAGTTTTCAGTTTTCAGGGCAATTGTGAGATATAATAGATAGAACAGGAACGCCAACATTTTCAGCCTTTACTATATTACATACTTTACTAAAAAGAAAAATGTGGTTCACTTTCCTCCATTCAGCATTGGCTGGGCACTCTAAGCAAGTGCGGAAAAACTGCCACCGTTTTTTTGAGACTTGGTCTGTCAACATGCGGCACTGCACACTTGTGGTTTAGTGCTCCAGGGCGGCACTGGCAGGCATGAAAGTTTCAAAGAGCTTCAATTTTAAAACCCATCAATGGAGAGAGCATATTCAGGCCTGCTTTTAACTGCTTTTAACATTTGCTTACTTTATATAAAAGCTGTAGGGCAAAAAGAAGAAAAGGCCTTAAAATGTGTGTGAATAGCTTCACATAGAGGTACAAATTAAATTAAGAGAATTTAGTACTATACAGTGTTAGAAAAGTATACAGAAAATCGTACCACCTAAACAAATTACAAGTCCTTACATAAAACTTGTGCCCATTTCTCATTTCCCCCTGAATAGCCTGGCTTTCTCTGTCCCTATTTTGATCTGTCCCATTAAATGGCGCTTTTTTTCCACAGTCAAAAACTGCCACTTAGCTGAAGTGAAATCCTTAATTCTTTTGAGGATATACAGTATGGGTCTCCTAATTAGGGCATTCTGTGGAAACTCAATTTAAAGAAAGACTGGAGAAAGAGGAAAGAAATATGATACAATACCTTGTACTGAAATAATGCACCAATTAAATAAAAATGCAAGCTAAAAATCGCACGCTTTTCATTTTTCCCTGGAGGTCTTGCAAAAGGCTAAAAGCATTTTCAGTTTAGTCCCACAGATTTAAAAATTTGAGTGCTATTTTGCATCAGAGCTGTAATTAGTCATTTTGATACTAACAATGGAGTTTATAATTTCACACCAGGCTGATCATCACTTAAACCCATTTATTTCAGCTCAGTACATCCCCTGTTAATTGGAATGTTTTGCTAGTGGTGTGTTCCCACTCAGATACAGTCATGTCATTACAGCCATTAGGCTCAACCTCTTGAATATAACCCACGAAACGGCTCCCCTGAATGCTTGCATATTGATAGCTGGATTTAGAGACACTAATGGCTATTTCTTGTTCAAATGTGATGTTTAGGTGAAGTATAAGAATTAGCATGCAAAATGTTGCAGTCTCTGTTACACATGAGGTCAGATTCTGTAAGTACCATGGTCATATCTGGCCGTAGAAAGCTGAGGATTTATAAAGTCTGCCTGCAGCAAGTTTTAAAAAGCAGTTCTGCTATACACAAAGGGCTAAATTCAGCCATTAGTTGAGTGTAAGAATCAGATGATTTCCAGAGATGTATCTCAGATCATAATTTATCCTCAAGTATTTAGAACATTTCAGACTTTTTAAAGCTGTTACTTATATCAGCAAGGATAGTAGTTTCCCTTCACATCTGACTTATGCACACTTGACATTTCCCATTATTAGATCATGATTTCACACACAGCAATGTCAAATTTTAGTTATTCCAGATTAAATTTGACAGATACAGTGTTTCTTTGGCCTGATTTTATTTAATTTTTATTTATACAAAAACAGCAGATAAAATGACCAGCTGATGTCATAAAATAGGCAAGAGGAAATATGCTGCCACTCATAAGAAGTCTTGCTCTTCTGCTTCAGCGCTTTGAAAACTGGATTTAAATTTAGCAAAAGAGGTTTCTGTGCCAGGTGTATGCCTTTTATTTTTTTTTTACCTTTTGCTGCCAGTCCTTATAAATTCAGGCAAGATTTGAAAAAACCTGTACATTGCAGTTTTGCAACTAAAAGCTTTGAAGATTGTCAAAGTTAGCTGAACTCCAGACTCCCTGATGACCAGATGGTACGTGCACCATCACAGTACAGCTCAGGGCTATTAAAACCAAATTACAACAGCCATGTAATGACTTCTCCCACCTGATGACCCATGGCATGTAGGAGTTCTAAAAACAGAGAATTTGTCTCTTTTGTGCCCTCAGTTCTCCCCCCATGAGGACGCACTGATTAATGCAGAGCAGTTCAGTTGAAGTGCTATAGTTTGATTAGGTACAAATAAACTAGTTTGACAAAGACACAGGATCTGGTAGATCAGCACTGGATAAAATTTGTTACTTGGTGAGGCTAGATTGGAATTAGGGGATTCTGGGAATAAATGGGGATGTACAGATGGAAAAGCAGAGTGAAACAAGTGACGTTGATAAAGGATTCTGAGACTGGGAGTCAGGTGAGCTGGAAGCCCCTCTGCTAGTACAGCCAAACAAGAGAGCCTGGAGGTGAGAGGGTAAAACAGCCACTGTGGATACTGGAAATGTTAACCATTTCCAGGAATGAAAAAGGAGCAGAAATGGTTGAAAGGTAAGGTGATGGGAGGAAGAACAGCTGGAACTGAGAAAATAAAGGCTTGCAGGGCAAAGCCACTGGGCCGAGAGAACAAGGGAGGACAAAGCCCTGAGCAGAACAGTTGTGTGTGAGAGGGGAGAGCTTACTGAAAATAGATGAGCATCCATGGAGATCCAAATGGTCTGGGAACCAAAGGAAAAGATTCAGAATAAATACAGACGCAAAGCCAGGGAAATGGTACATTTGGGGCATGGATGCTAAGCATATAAAACTGGAAAAGGATCTGAACAGGCAAGAAGACTGAGACGGGGTGTCAGGAAAGAAGATGACTGAGTATATGGAAAGAAGATGCGAATTACACATTAGTCTCCCTCAGAGGGAGAAGTCCCTAGGTGAATAATTTTGTAAGCCTTTGTGTAGGCTTTTATTAACAGAGAAAAAAGTCAGCTCCAGAAAGCACTCTTATAGTTCTCAAATGATCCCTGTGATATCAACTATACTTCCCTATGTAGCAAAACATTTCTATCTGCCAACAGAAATGCGATCATATATTGCAACAGAATCACATATGTGAGACCAAAAGACAACGTTCTGGTTTTTGATTGTTTCTCACAATTCTTTATTGCAACCTTGGGAATTCTGCTGATATGTAAAAAGTGAGAAGTAAAAAAACCATAAACAGTAAAACGGTTGTCTCTGGAAATACTGCTCTTTTGAAGACACTAAGAAAAGTAAGTATCAAAGGATCCTTTACCCTTCTAAATTGCCAACCTGTGATTTCTGTTTCTATGAATTTTGCTATTGATTTGATTTAGGTAGGATTTCACCTCATCTTTCTTGGAAAAGAATACTGAAATAAAGCACTCATTCTCCTAATCCAGTTTTTAATCAGTAAAAGGCTGCAATGCTAATGTGGTTGGTTTCTGGTTTTCTTAAGGATATTACACAATGTAATGTGCAGCTCTTTGATCTCTGCAAGTTAAAGGGGTGTTACAGAATAATGCTATTTCCTTCCACCTGCTACCAAGTATAATGTATAATACAATGCAACTTGTCATCAGCTTTTGTTAGGTGGAGTGTAATAGTATTCTTATTAATAAGTTTTCCAGATAGAAGACTCTGTGGAGTTCGTAGGTTTTTGGTTTTGTTTTTCTTTTTTTAGCATTGTCAATCAAAGAAAAAAATAAAGTGGTTTCATTTCCCATATTACAAGTCTTTCACAAAATATGTTTTCTCACAAAAGCTGTGACAGCTTTGGCTTACATTTATTTTTTGCTTTGGAAAGTGATTAGAATGTTAATCATTTGCTTTTAAGAGCAAGATCCTTCTTTGATATAAATTGTGACTCTGACAAAATTATTTATGTCAGCTGAGAATATGTCCCTGCTAACTGTGCTGCTGACATTTACTTTGAAAAACAGAAAAGGTACCTCATTATATTTATGATAAATCTCCCACAGATACCACATTTTTGAGGCTGTGCTACTTAACCTGACATGCAAGCCTAATGCTCTGCATGAGTCATTTAAAAACTTATGATAAAAACATGAAGAGCACTGAGTTTCCAGACTAATACAGATACAAATATGAGAAACCTAAAGTGTAGGATTTAGCAAAGTAGTGACATAACTTTGTCAATCAAATGGGAAAACAGATCAGAAAACTACAGGAGGCATTCTTTAGCATGCTGTTCAGCGGATAAACATCAAACAGGTTTAAGGTAGGCTAAGGTTGTAGCCATCTCTTGAGAGCAGCTCTCTGTGGCATACGGGGTCACAGTGGGAGAGGCCTTCCTCTGCCCTGATACCAAGCCATAGGCTACATTGCAAGGACTTGTCCCTACATTAACCCTATTGCCTGCACTGCCCTGACTGAGCCACACTACCCTTGCACCCCTGTATGTCATGTGGTCCAATAACCATTGTCATTCAAAACTTGTGTCCAGCCACCTGGCAACACTTTGTCTCACACCAGAAAAGAAGTGAAAGTCTTGCCTATCAAAATGCTTCAAAAGCATGCTAAAATGTTAATTATAAATGTGTGGGGTTTCAATTCCATCTTTATTATCAGCTACAACCCAGTCAAGGATGCTGTTAAAGTCCAGCTGCCCCTACATCCACTTATAACAGGACTGAGACCATCAGCATGTGCAACACTGAACTGCACTGATTTAAAATTTGTGTGTATGTTCAGTTCTGAGGCCCTGCTTTGGACTGCAACCAGTTAAAGCAGCAGCCTGTGTTTTAGCAGGCCAAATGTGTTGACCTGTTTTTCAGAGGTATATTGTCTGCAATTGCAACTATGTTTTTTGTGGAGTATTCTTAAGTGCCTGGAGAACCAAACATTTAGAGTACAGATCTTAAAAAAGTTGCTGATATCTAGCACCTGCTAATTTCAATGGGACTATAAACAAGGCCCATTCTGAAATTCTGAAAATACCAGGTAAAACCTCATTCTCTTCATTTGTGTTTCTACACCCAAAGCTTATTTCCTCATATCCTGCACTGAGGCCAAATGTGGTGAAAATAATATGCAATGGTAAAAAAACCTGCTAGCTGCTAATACTGCAGTAACTAAACCTGTCTGTATTCTTTACATCCAGCGTCAAGTTAAGACCACTTAGGAAAGCCACAGCCTGACTCTAATACCTGGTTTAGAGATATTTTAATATTCATTCAACATCTGTCATATGGGAAAGGTGAAATGTTCTCCCCTAGTACTTTCATTCAGTGCTAGCCATTTCTCCTACGCTGCTAGATATTGCTATTTGTTCAAGGAGTAAGTCACTGTCTGGAAGAAAAACTGCTCTTGAATATAAAATTTGTATGTCTGGCTTAATCTACACAGAGTTATCTCAGTAAATCTCAATTCCCTTGTGAGAAGAATACTTAGGCAAACCCAAATTTGCCATTTCTTTAGGAAATTCTGGTAATGGTATATAGCTGCAGTGCACAGTAAGCGTGCCTTTAAAAGTAACAGGTTGACTATGTTACTTTCTTGTTCGTCTTTAGGAAAAAAACATTCCTGACTGGTAACACCTGCCAAAGGGAAAAAAAAAAAAAAAAAGAAAGTCACTATGAAAGCTACATTATTTTGAGCACAGGTTGGTAGGAAAATAACTACAGAGCAAGTTTTTCACATGCGTTTTGTCTTGACTTTTATTCCTAGGAGCGATGTTCATTTTCTGGCCTTCACCACCTCACATCACAGAGTATTTCAGGTCCTTCATCTGTAAAAGAAAAAATAATACTGGCCTATCTCTATTTAATGAGGAGGTGTAAAATTGGCCTCAGGGCAGTACCCTGTGGCCTTCCACAGCTACTCTCCAGGCACTGCCAGTTGCTGGTTTTTGTGGGGTGGAAGCAGCCACTGTAAATGCTCTGGCAGTCTGTTCAAGTTAATTCTCTGTTCAAGTTAATTCTCAATGCGCACCAGTCAACTGATTTGGACTGGTTAGATACAACCAGTGTTGTTATAACAACACGGAACATGAGCCCTGCAGGCTTCAGCATGATATTTCCACTTACTGGCTGTGCTGACAAGGCCACAGTTTAAGAAGCAGTGGCCTGCCCTCCCTGCTGCTTCCCCTACTAGCACTGCTCTGTGCAGATGCACAGTAAGCCAGGTCTGGGTTAAAAATAAACCCCTGAAAGAAAGGAGGAGGGAATTGGAATATACTTTAAACCAGTATAAGTGGTTCAGTTTGCAACACAGTTCCACAAACAGTTGTTGCATAAAAACTGAGGAGGTGATGAGTTGTGACGGAGTGGGGAGAGCAGGGTGCTGAAGGGTCAGAAATTGCCAAGTGGTCTTCACACCCAAGCCAGCATCTTTGTGGATTCACCAAAAAGTAATTTTGACTCACAAAGCCCCTTTAAGCACTGCAAAATACAATTATATAGATCACTACTTTTCACTGATGCTGTGATATTAAAAGAAGGGAAGAATTTACTAAACAAAAATCTAAAGTCAGCATCTGATATTATGTGGGGTGATAAATCGTAAGGGGAAGGAATAGAATAACTGTATAACTGCTGCCAGTTATCAGAAAAGCCTAACCTATGTGATCATGCCTCCTTGGTCAAACATCATTCAATTTTCAAAGCAGCCAGGCAACTCCAGCTGCAAATTAATGTTACTTACTCATTAAGCATAATTTAATGGTGTTCTCGTTAGTTATTTTGAACTGGCATGACAATTGCTGCCATGAATGTCTTACTTCCCTTCTAAGGTCTATTTTAAATTTATGCATGTGGCCAAAAAGCTTGCTCACCTTTAAAGTACAGTAAACAATGCCCTCATTTGCTTCCATTATCTGACACCATTTATTTCACATGACCACTAAAAATTTGCTCATTACGGGATGAGTATATGCTTGTGTTAAGGAAACTGAATTATGAATGCAGGTTTCCTTACTTGACCTATTATGGCACGACAGAGTGATACTGCTACAGCTCCTGAATTCTCAGCAAGTTCTGGACTCCAGGGTGGGGTTACTTCCTTGGTGAGAAAGAAATGAATTGACACACACACAGTTTATGGCATCCTTGCATCTTTTATTTACAGTAGATGCATTTTTAAAGAGAGGAATTAGATAGCACAGTCTGTGTGGAATGTGACTCAGAGACTGCTCCTAAAACTCCAGAAAAGACTCTCGTACCAGCTCTCTCTGTTTCTCCAAGTAGAGGAAAGACTGTTTAAGCTCATTTCACACGATAGTCAGACAAAACCTCCTGGTTTTATTTGCCTTACTGCCTTTCTTTGTTTTGTTGTGTTTGGGTTTTTTTGTCAGCTGGTGACTTAATTTCAAAAGTTACTACAATAACTTTACATTGTTGAGAGGGGCATTCCTGCTGTCACCCTTTCATCAACAGTACAGCATGTGGGAGGATATAGTCAACTGCATTAAAATATTAATCTTGCTGAAAACAAATCCTTCCCAAAGGGGCATGATTGTAACAGCCAGCACCAGTGAAGTAGTGGATAACAAGTTATCTTGAAGCAAGTGGTGAAGCAGAACCATCCTTCCTGCTGATGAGCAGTTAGGTTAGCTGAAACTGCTCAAAAACTCCAAATGACATTTTCCTCAGGAATTTCTAGAGCCTACACTTTTTTCTTTAGGCTTATGACTCTTGAAAGTTTTACAGCCCCTCTGAAAATTAAACTACTTTTACTTAGAAAAGTTACTGATATGTTTTCCAGATGCTTTGGATTTGAAGGACACATTCACAAAGCATGGATTTTAAAAATCAGCGGGAAGATCAGGCTCCCTTCTCTTGCATAGGCTCATATAGTTGATTTACATCCCCCATTGTAGCATCTACATGCTTTGCCACCAAAAAGGAGCACCGTACAGCAAGCTCTACAAGCAAAAAATCAGATTTCAGCTAGTCAGAAATACTGTATTTGCAGGCTATTATAGTTCTGTATGGACAAGTTACAGCTGTAAAATGGTGAGTAACTTCAGAACACATACCTCTGGAAGCCTGAGGGTCACTCATAGGTGCATAAAAATATAACAGCCACTCCCTGCAAAAATTTGGTCCAGCTTACTGACTAGGATTGTGCTGGGGAAGAAAGGGTGCAAAAATAGCTTTTCAGAATTCTAGAGAGAATATACTGAAGATAAAAATGGTTTTGTTTCCAATAGGTTTCATTTAAATTCCTCCTTCTCTATAACTTTGACCTGACTGCCTGTTATACCTCCAAGCAGCTATGTGCCAAATCTACAATAGCTAACGAACCGAACGGCAAGCTTCAAAGAAACAGAGAGTCTTGAATATGTTGAAGTGCTCCAAAGCTCATTAAAATTGACAAGTGGAGTGAGGACTCAGTTAATAACCCTGCTGAGGAGGAAGACTGTGGTGTGAACCGAATCAAGTCACAGGGCCTGCTGGAGTTTGCAGCTACCCTGGACACACTCCCTGAGCTTGCCCAGCCAATAGCCTAAAGAAGGGAAGCGGTACTGAGGATGTCCATGGGTTTTCAAGTACTGCAAGGAAGGAAAACTGAACTCATGGACCATGGGAGGAAACTGAGCTTATTGGAGGGGTTCTTAAGGCCCATGCCGCTATACTTGCAGCTTTGTTAGTCCTGCTGCCCATACAGCATTCTTTGTAACGCACTTTCCACCTTTCCAGTCTCCAACCTGGACTTGGGCTAGGTTACGCACACCAGCAACAAGAGCTAACCTCTGGCTACAGGGGAAGTAAAAGTGAAGAATAAAATCTTGCCTAAATTCTTGACCATCCACCACTCTCAAAGCAGAAAGTATAGTATCAACCTCATCTGGAAAGTGCTACAGTAGTATCAGCTATATCATCAGCAGTACTTCAGAGTACTGCTATATATCATTATGTAGTATGCTCAAATACATATAACACTATATATTGTACATTATCATATGGTATACTATATTGTAATATTGCTATATACTACTGCAGTATCATTAGATGTAAGAGGATAAATATAAACATAGTCAACAGCTTGGAAAAGATTAAAGTATTGCAGTGACTACAGCATTGCATTTTTAGCAATTTGTCACATTATCAAAGTTTCACATTCATGTTTGCAATATTTGTGTGCTCGTCAAAAGTGAGAAAAGTGTCTAAATTCATGAGAAATAGCTGAATTATCAAAATAATGCAGTTAGATCTGTAGACTGGCACATTTTCCCTAAGCATTTCTTAAGAATGTTCCCAAGAACTGATTTATCCTAAAGAGCTGTTCTTTAGCTAATTCCTTCCACAGAATAATGCCAAGCACTCAGCTAATCCATCATATCTAAGTAGGTAGACTTTGCCACTTGCAATGATAGCGTTCCATTTCTACACCTTCTGAGCTGGAAGGGATCCTTTTTCTTGCCTTTTGGAATGGGTCAGAGGACTTAGTCTAGGATTCATCAAGCTGCAGTATGTACTCATACTTAAGTTCCTTTGTAATTATACAGGCAGTTACCCTGCACACTAGAAAGTCATCTCAACTACAACACTTCTATAACAGGCAAAGACCGATGTGAATTGTGAAAAAATAAGCACATAAAAAATATCAATATTCATAGAATCATTTAGGATACTAATTATCAACAGAGAGGAAAGTTCAAAACACTGAATTGTGAGCCTGACAGAATCCCTTTCCTTTTTTAGCGTGAGACATTTATCTGTAAATAAAATGTCACTAGTGAATAACTGTGAAGTTAAAAGAAATTTGTAGTCATTAATGGCAGAGCTGAGCACTGAAACATTCCCTCCAGGGATACTTACTCAAATACTGCCTTGTTTAAATGTTAGAGAATTTAGACTAAAACTTAAACAATGATAATTAGATCCATAACCCACAGATTATTAACTGATTGCTGATGAGTGATAGCTGGTAAAAATTAACTTATCAACTTTACATATAAATACGAAAAAGAATGGTTTAAAAACAGTGATTTATGATTAGAGAACAATCCCAAATGTTTATAAGTAAAAAAAAAAAAAAAAAAAAAATCAGGAAACTAATATTTAAATTTTTTTCTTGTTGTTTTTAATGCTTACTATATTGTTGTTTAGTGGGTCCAAGATTAGAAGTGAATTAGTCAGTAGTTTTGAAATATCTAGAGTAAAGCAATCAATTCATAAGTTGAATCAATAGCTGGACATACAGTTTTGATAGTGGTACCTTGGACAATGAGGAGGAGTAAAGCAAGAATGGAATCAACATTCATGAGGAGGCAAGAGTAGGAGCCTGTATGGGGAATGATCAGCATGTGAACAACTGTATCAGAAAATGAAAAGCTGAAGATATAACAAACTTCAGTCTGCAACTACTGTTTTAGACAAATGCATACATGAACACGCACACACATACAAATACGTATATAAAAAATATATACCTGTGCATGTGTGTGCATATATATACACAGGCATATATATATGCATGTGTTTGTCAGTGGTCAAAAATATCTTGACAAAATTAAACAGCTCCTGTGAATGTGTTTTATTCAACCCGTGTGACTGCCTGATTTTTATTTTTGCTTCAAACTGTATTTGTTTCCTCCCAGCTCCTTCACCTTCAGAGCTTGTTCCTGACTGATCTCAACTACAATAAGCTAAACTCAAGCATGCTGATGTGGAGTACTGCCTGAGTGTACGAGATGCTAAGATAGGACTCTCAGAGAAAGACGTCAAACCCCACAAATGTCATTAAAGGTCAGAGTGTCAAAAAACTTATAAATGAATTTCTTAGATGCATATTCTCTGAGTGAAAGTTTAAAGAGAGCTGTAGACAGATGGAAAAAAGGCAACAGTTGCTGCTATTGAGAAAGGAAGTCCACGTGGTTTATGGAACAAAAGAAAGTGTGGGAGCACAGGGAGGGAAATGTGTATGAAGAAAACCACAGCTGGCTGAAAGTATTCTAGCAAAAAATAAATTAAGACTGTAGAGCTTTGTAAGAATGATGGTAGAAACATAACAGGATTAACTGAATACACCAGTCAAACTTCACAAGATAAGTAGAAAGGTAACTTTAATGTCTACATTTCCTTTTGGCCCAAGATAACTTTTCAACATAGCTACATGTATAAGGAACTGTCTTCTCTGAATTGCAGACCAATTTTCTCATTGTGTATGAATATACTAGTGTGAGGTACATCTTCCTGATGTGATTGTCGTAACTGTATATTGAACATGTACTTGAACTTTGATATTCCATGCTATTGTTTTAAACAACAAGCCTTAAATGTCAATTAGCAGCTTACCTGTGACTGGAGCACGCAGCTTCTATCACTCTCTTCCACAAAGTTCCCCCTTACATACATGTTCTCTTACAGAAACAGTTATGAACTTCTAAACGGGAGTTCTCCCTAATCATTACTGAAGAATACAAAGGTTATTCTGGGATGGTTCTCCTTTTCTCTTTCCTTAAAGCCGTTTCTGGCTCTCTCCACCAAAATTTTATTAAAAATGGGTCATTTCTGGACTTAAAAAAAAAAAAAACAAACCAAAAACCAACCTCCCCGAAAACCCAAACACCAGCATTTACAAAAAACAGCACTAGAAAGTTTGTTCCCAA
Source organism: Psittacus erithacus (assembly GCA_009867235.2). Lineage (NCBI taxonomy): Eukaryota > Metazoa > Chordata > Aves > Psittaciformes > Psittacidae > Psittacus > Psittacus erithacus. The sequence goes on from WYDI02039392.1 coordinate 20,265, forward strand.
ACCCTTAATTGTCCCTGCTCCCAGTCCCATACACAATCCTATCATCCTGGTATCTATAGATCTATCCAACACCAGTTCTGTAAAGACAGCTAGGGTTTACCTTTGGACTAACTTTTCTTTGCAGCACAGATTGGAATACCTTAAGAAAACACAAAATAACCAAAAAGCACAACACAAAAATAAAACAAAAGCAACCAACCAAAAAACCAAACCCCAACTAAACAAAAAACCAACCAAAACCCCACAAGTGTCTCTACTTGGAAGTTTAGCCCAGAATGGAAATTAAATCTTTTGATCTAAGAATGTGTGTCAGTGACAGCAGATTCAGTTATTGGTTCTGAAATGGTCAAAAACTGCTGAAGTGAATTACAGCATTAAAAGTGGCTCTGTTCCCAAGCATTAGACTATATTTAAAGATTTTTTTCTTGGAGATTGAAGAGTGAAATAGAATATTACACAGCAGATCACAAAAGATAATTTAATAGACAATTTATTAAATATTAAGAGTAATGATGAGAGTATACATTTTTATTTTGTTCAGTGTTAGCTTTGTTTTAAATACAGAAAAATAATTTAATAATGAATTCCCCTGTTAACATAAAGAGTAACTGTTTCCAATGCTTATCTCATGTTCTTTATGAAAAGAAAAATACAAAATGACTATGATTATTTTCCTGACACTTTTGGCTCTTAATAAAGATAAACCTGATCTGATCTGCTTGTGCCCTATACTGAGATTTTCTATTGGAAGTTACACTGCAACATTCATTATTTGTGAAGTTTCAGGTTGCTTTATTTGTTCCATTAGGACATAATGCTTTGTCAGACTTTTAGATACTTCTATCTAACAATTAAAAATAGAACATTTGTTCAACTTCCTTGTTTAAAAAAATCCCAAACCCAAACCTAACATTGAAACATTCAGAATAAAATAGGTAATCCAAATCTGAAACCTAGATTGGATATGAGAATTTTTTTCCAGGTACTTGATGCAGCATTGTTTGTTAGTTAGAATGTAAGTACAATACTCATCCATTGACAGAAATAAAAAAGCCCCTAGGTTCTATCTCAAGGCTTGGAAATGACTGTGGGTGAGAGGAACACAACGCTTTCTGTTTTTGCTTTTGAAGTGCTTCAAGAGGAGAAAGGACAATAGAAGAGATGAAAGAAGGCTTGTGGTGTTCTGCAGTGTCACATTGCTTCCACTTCACACTGTGGTTTTCTTTAAAGTTTCAACAAAGCTTTTCTCCCATCCTGCTTAAATTCTGCTAGTACCTTAGCTCACAAGTTTCGATATATAATCTAGATTAAAAAGTCCAGACAAAAATCAAGAGATCATAGCTTTGATCATAATGTCCAAGGTAACTGTCAGTCTCCAAAATTCTACAAGAGTAATGCTAGCCCAGAGACTGAAAAAATTGATTTTCAGGTGCCATCCATTATACAACAGAAAACCTGCATAGTCTCCATGATCTCTACTGCAAACTTTGATGGTGACTCATAGGAATAAACACATTCACAGATAGTATTAACAGGCTGCATCTCTGATTTTCAGCTTGTTTGTACATTTGGGACATGCTATACACCTACTTTGCAATAATGACTTACAAAACACAATGTTAGCTGCAATGTTTTATATGGATCCTGGCCTAAACAATGTTTAAGAATCAATAATTTTTTATTTAAACCTAGGATACTGATAAGTTTCCACGATAATAACCCCATACTCTTCTATTTCTCATTTTTAAGTGAATCTGATTTATTCAGCTCTACATTTAAAAGCATGCTACATGTCTATGTAGCTTTGACAGGTAGTGGAAAATATGTCAAAGAGAAAGGCATGGTTTCAGTTTGTTGTTTCTTGTAGTGTGGTAAAAAAATGCTGGTTGGAAGCATTCTTGGAAAATGCTATTTAATAATTTTGCTTAGTGCTTTGAAAGAGCAGCCCTGGACTGCGGCCTGGCAGGGGGGTTGGAACTAGATGATCATAAGGTCCTTACCAACCCTAACTATTCTATGATTCTATGATTCTATGACTGTCACATAAACCATCATATGAGTGACTCTTGCAAGTAGTGAGGGAGACTGGAGATAGCGTCAGACTGATATGTACCATGTACTTCCCCTTCATGGGGCTGATACACTGCACTGTTCATGCCTCTCCTTAAAATCTGTAAGATAACATGTGCAGCCTTTAAAAGTTCTGTTCCAAATGGTACCACAAAATGCAGGATAATTTTTATTTGTTAGCAACATGCATTGAACTGCTCTGATCTATTCCAGGCAGAGATCCCATCTTATGGGACCTACACACACTGAAGGGGCAAGTTACCCATAAGGATAGAATAAACAGTTTCCCGTTATCCCTAGCCTAGCCAATAGATAAACACCACAATTTATCCAATGCATGTATTTAGGAAAGTTGACTGTATTTGAAAACATAGCCCTTTTTTCAAGATGTCTTGAATTAACTGTAATGCTAAGGGTTTCCACATTGTACAATGTCATGGTTTAAGCTTAGTTGTAAATTAGAAAAGCATGTAACCTGCTTGTTGTCCCCCCCCCCCCCCCCACTCCCGGAGGAATGGGGAGGAGAATCGAAAGAATGTAACTCCCATGGGTTGAGACAAGAACCATCCAGTAACTAAGGTATAACACAAATCCCTGCTGCTACCACCAATAATAACAATGATAAGGGAAGTAACAAGGAAAGAGAATACAATCACTATTCACCGATTGAGCAGAGAGAGCGCTAGCCCTTCCAGGTATCTCCCAGTTCACTGGACATGACATGCTATGGTATGGAACACCTCTTTGGCTAGTTTGGGTCAGGTGTCCTGTCTCTGCTTCCTCCCGGCTTCCCCTCCTC
>WYDI02039394.1:0-21399 GCA_009867235.2 Psittacus erithacus
TGGAACTGTTGGAACAAGTCCAGAGGAGGGCCACGAGGATGATCAGGGGACTGGAGCACCTCCCATATGAAGACAGGATGAGAAAGTAGGGGCTGTTCAGACTAGAGAAGAGAAGGCTGTGTGGAGACCTCATAGCAGCCTTCCAGTATCTAAAGGGGCCTACAAGGATGCCAGAGAGGGACTCTTCATTGAGGACTGTAGTGACAGGACAAGGGGTAATCGGCTCAAACTTAAACAGGGGAAGTTTAGATTGGATATAAGGAAGAAGTTCTTTACGGTAAGGGTGGTGAGGCACTGGAACAGGTTGCCCAAGGAAGTTGTGAATGCTCCACCCCTGGCGATGTTCAAGGCCAGGTTGAACAGAGCCTTGGGTGACACTGTTTAGTGGCAGGGGGTTGGAACTAGATGATCTTAAGGTCCTTTCCAACCCTAAGTATTCTATGACTATGATTCTATGATCTACAGATAAATCACACAAATTGGGCAACTGACTACCATTGTAAACTTATTTGCTCTAAGTTGCAATAGATTCAAATGCATACATAGAGAAATTTTCACTGATCTAAGTAAATTGATTTAAATGTCAATGTAATTTAGATCAGTGCCACTTATTTTTGAGGGAGGGCTTTCAATAGGTATTTCTTCCCATGCAATGTAGGCATTCTCTGTATGCAACATGACTTTCCTGTTTCTAGCCACAAATATATGCTTTACATAGATTTGATTTAATGCCACAAAGTGGATGAAAGCTTTCCACTGACTCTGAATAGCTTTGGATTAGTTCTGTGATGGAAGATGTGCCTTTATCAGCTATATACAAAAATATTACATTCTAAAGTTATTTATCTGTCTGATATACAATATACTGTTCTTGTTCTCTCATCTCAAATAAATCCAAATTATCTTTCTTCTTCCTATGCCTGTTTGAAGCAAACAATTTTAATCTTTTTTTTTCTTTGCATTTAAAAGCTTACTTTCTGCTCCCTACTCATTTATGCTATGTCTAACACTGTATACTATTAAAAAGTAGCTGTATTTAATCCTCAAAACAAAGTTTCTTTTCTCCTCTGTTATTACTAAGGAATGCAGTGTTGACAGATGGAGAAAATTGTTTGCCCTCAAATGCCATTATGAGTGGATAATAAAGAAAAAAAAGTGCAACTTAGATTAGATTATTCTTCTAAAAGTAGGCTATTCTAGTAGCAATTACGGAAAACTTATTTACATATAAATAGCTAAGAAATTTCAGCAGAAAATTTACCTTAAGACATAAAGTAAGAAGTTCAGTAAAATATGGCTTAGGTGCATCTCAGTGCTTGGAGAGGTGATTACACCAACCATGAATCTAACAAATAAAAAATAGATAGAAAGCCATTATAAAGTCCTTATTGGATGTGAAAGAACCACGGGTATTTTTAAGACGTACTCTCACAACAACCAGAGTTCCAGTAACATGAATGCCTGACTTCAAATTGAACTATTTTTGGAAAGGTTCAGTTCTAATATCAGCCAATCATGCCTACATAGAGAACAATATTGAGAATATAGTTCGAACACACTGTATCTCTACTTCTGCCTGGGAATCCCTTAATTATAGCCCATGGCTCAGTCAGCTGGATACCTATAAGTCAGTAGTCCCTAACTTTCTGTAGATTCACTTAAGGATGGCAATAATCTGAATCTCTCAAAGTTCAGCTTATTTGCTCTGTCTTCAGACTGTTGCTGCTGCCACCTCAGTTCTTGTCCACCCCTCCTGAGAAGCGCAATGCACAGAGACAGGGTAGATCGAACAGTATTTATACATGTGTATACTATGCTGATATTAAAAAAAAACCTACCTTTTTTTTTTCCATGCCATTGAAATGACTTCACCAATTATAACCTATTGAGCTAAGCTGTATGTACTCTATGTAAAATCTAAACATATTTAACAATGCCATGTGAGGGCCAGCAAAGAGATGATATCTTGCTCTACACATGACAGATCATAGATGACTCAAAGATACTCAATCAGAAATAAAATACTAATGCTATCATTATAGTATTTCTTTTTGCCTGTTTTGTTGTAATCTTATTTAAACTGCATTAATTTATTAAGGTAGAAATTCTATTATGGCATTTGTTTTGTTTAGTAAGTCCTGAGACTTATGGATATAGAAATATTACTTTCTTCCTTTAAGAAATAGCCCCAAGACAAGGAAAAAACATTTTGGCCATATGTTCTATCAACATTGAATATTTTCCCTCAAAGACAGGAATAAAGATATTTTCAAGGTGAATGAATTTGGAGAAAACATTTCATATCCTGGTACCAAGTTTCACACAGTTCATAATTCTACCATGGCTTTTAGGGGAATAACATCACTCCATATTCTTTCTGAAGCCACTGTGGTAGAAATAGGAAAACAGAAGAAAATATTGAAAGGTTCCGTAACATCCCAGTATATCTGGATGTCTTTAACCCACTTCTGGAAAGCACGCAATAGCAACGACTCTTTTGGACACACCATTTTTCAGTGACATCATGCTGGCAAAGCAAATCAGTTCCCTTTGCAAAAGTGAACAATGTCAGAAAACAAGTCATCATTTAGCAGCAAGGGTCTGATCAACAGTTGTCTCTGCAATATCATTCCATCACTCACTGATCAGGACCACTCAGTTGTTGGAGACATACTAGGCTTTACAGACAACCCAGACTGCAGACATGACCAGATGCTGCCTGTTAAGTAGTTTGAACAACAGTCTCCAAAAGATGATAAATTCTGTCATCAGGAACAGGGTGACCTGTCTTTGGAAAGCATAAATACACCAACAGTGACATGATAAAATAATCTGAAAAATAATAACAACAGAAAAGACCACAAATGTGAAGCAGTGGAATATATGGAAGAAAAAGAAAGGCTGAGTCCCTTGAAAGGAAAGTTTTCTGCAATTAAAGTGCCTAAAAAAAAAAAAAAAAAAGAGAAGAAAAAGAAAAAACATTTTCTATAAATGTAAGGCGTTTTTTATTCACTGTAACTAAATTTCAGGGAGATCTATCTAGATGAGCTTTGCAGAATGTCAAATTAGATATGCTATGCAACACATTTCTTCTAGTCTTGAGCCACTTTTGTACTGTTAATAAATCCTGGTTTTAATTAGACCACTTGCGTCTCAGACTTTTATAAGGAAAATTTCATACAGATTGTCCCAGAGAGACAAAACATTCAATCCTCTACTAAAAGTTAGTGGAAAAAAGGTCGCTGACAGGGATCCCAAGTCAAAGACAACAAATTTGCACTTCTTTTAGAGAGGTATCTTACTACTGCAAGCCTGAGGTCCTAGGCATTCTTCCACTGACCAAAAATAAGAAGCATATTCAAAAAAAAAGCAAAAAAACAGAACATTAATGCTCTTTTCCTCTTCCTCAAAATTTTAGTGCCTAGGTTGATAAAAGGAATGGTAAGAAGTTGCACTACTAACAAATGACAAAATCCCAAATATGGATTTGTCATTTCAGAGAGTAGAATTGCAAAGATTTTCAAATGCAACTTCTGATTTTATCAGCTTTAATTTTTTTTGTATGAAATGAATTAAAGGAATCAGTTGGGTTTTTTTAAAAGCATTGAAAGTGCTTATTTAGATTACATTAACAGTGCTAGATCAAATAACAGACATAAATATTGAAAAATTACAGAAAGATCTGCAGTCAGTAGAATTGTTAAGACATGCTTTAATAGCTAATGAAATTTAAAGCAAAAAAAAATTGAAAGATCAGGAATTTAAAAACTTTGGCAAAATGCATGACAAGTAGCTAGAATGCTGATGGAAGTATTCTACGACTACTCTCTAATCTCCTATAATCTTCTTTCCTGCACCATTGTACAAACAGGCCCAAAGGAAAAAAGAATTAATGTTTAATACTGTTTGATGATAAATTACTGAATGCAACTCCTGAAGTACATCTTGTAAATACAAGAAGTACTTTGCCAGCTATAATACATGTGTTATTTCTACTATTATAATTGTTGCTTACTAGTCACTCCATACTTTGCAAACAGTTCTGAATAACAAATACAAACAGCAAGAAATGTTGCAGCAAGCAAACTGTCACAATATTTTTAGGGCATATTGGGTCTGCAAATTTCACAAACTAGCTATTGCAATCAGCACAGAGTCATTGCAGCTGACACCACTTTTGAATCTGCTTAATAATTATCCTCAAAATAATGCAAAAATAAACTAACACCAGTAATTAACCATAAAATCCCCATGCAAAGAGAGCATTTCAAAATGTCTCTGCAGACTTCTGCTAGCACTGCTGTAACTACCAACTGAATACTGGCTCTTCCAAAAGGAAGAAAACATTAAATACTTCTGATCTTACGTTTTCCACATGCATCTCATTCTCTTAGGAAATCTTCCTCAGATTGAGATGGTTGGATTTGTTGGTTTTTTTTTTTTTTTTACTTTTTAAATATAGTAAGATCTTGTGTTTCAGTAATTTTTTTTTCTTAATTTAGAAATATTTTTATTTTCTTTACTTTTGGACTGAACCTGTTATTTGACATGCTGCTGTGGCAAAAGCTGTTCAGAGAAAGCTTTTAAAAGGCATACCCAACATGAAAGACAAAGAATGGTATAAAATGGGAAGTTAATGACAAAAGACTGACTCAGTAAAAAAAACTTTTGGTTGAGACAGGGAAGGATGTCTCAGATAAGGGAAAAAAATCAAAGCTTTTCATGTATTTTGCTTTTGACCTAAGAAAGAACAGGTGGGATGCTTAAAGAATCTTATTACAGATAATGAAGACCACCATGAGGACTCTCAGGTTCAACTAAATTAGCATTCTGCTTGGGAAAAAAAAAAAAAAAGGCATTTTTCCCCATTTTCCCTCATTCTACCCATACTCTGTGCATCTGAACACTGTTTCTGCTGTACCTGTTTTACCAGAAAATAATTATATGTAAAATATATTCAGCATGAGATAATGAAAACAAAAACAAAAACAAAATGTAGGGTATGACGTTACAGCAACATCATATCAGGAAATGACTGAGGTTAAGAACTGAAAGTCATTCACATGCCCATGATATTTTGGCAAATTTCAAGATTTCAAAGGGAATTCTGTAGAAAAGTTTAAATGATCTTAATTGAGAGTTGCAGGGTCCAGCACAACTTTTTTTTTTTTTTAATTCAGTATCGTATCTGAGAGTCCATGTGCAATGAAAATATGGCTTAAAAAAACCCTGACACAATACATGTCAATATTCAAATAATAATTACTCCAGCTACTCAGGCAATACATCTCTAAAATAGAAGCGTTAATCACATCGTGAAAACACCTGAATTCACAAGTAAGACTACAATCTTGAAGTCATGTTTTTGCACCCGTACGAACATGATTTGTCATGGAAGTAAACCAGATTTCCAGATTTCAGTGCCTTTATTTTCACATTTGAAGACCTATAATAGTTATGGGGTTTTATATATTTATCATGCAGTTGATTTTTTTCTATAGACCATATAACACAATATGATCCCACTAAAGACTTGCACTGTATTAAATCAGCTATTTCATTACTTTTAGAGACCAAAACCACCTTATTTTTCTATTTGTACTGCAACATCAATCATTTAAAGTGTATTTTCAATTGTGATAATGAGACATACAAAGTACATGAGGAAATATATTGTAAATAAATTATTATTACATTACTAGTTATTTGAAAGCAAGTAAGAAAAAAAAACCAAACAAAGCACATTACTCTCTGATGGTGAGACTGCAGCAAACAGCAAACCACTTAATCTATAGATGCAGGACAAATGCCAGTCAATTCCTGAGCAAGATTATATATCTCCAGGGACAGATAATGGCATATTGTGCTCTTCAGCTTCTACATCATAGCCTAGCAGCAGGCTCAGACCATTCCTATTCCTGTTTTATGCAGCGATCCACTTCTTACATACGCAGGTGTCAGAGCTCCTGGTTAAAGACACGTGGTACTAAAACTCACGATTTTCACTTCTCATAGTATTGTCAGTGAGTCACAGGGTAAGCCAGTTTCTATCATGTTTGAAAAACAACCGCTAGCTAATGGTACAAACTACCTGTTCAAACTGTAACCATTTGAGCAAGCATGAAACTGCTACTGAAAAGAGGAATGTAGATTTGCCCAGGACACCTGATGGCTGTCTAGTGGCCCATGTGAAATGAGCACTTGACACACTTTTCCTGGTTCTCAGTGGACAGATAAGAAGTAATACCTACGGAAAATAGTAACCTTGGCAGTAAAGCCAAAAACAATGAAAAATTCTGTCTGTCTTTCTCGTAGCACCTAAGAGTTGAGATACGTCACTGGAATACAGAACGATAACATACACAACTATCCAAAGACAACACTATTGTGATATTCAAACTACAGCGTCAATCAGTGGATGCAATTACAGGCACATTACCTACACATTCAAATTAGAGGGGGGAAGCAGCCCATTTTCGCTGCTGTTAAGGGTGCAGCTCAGTATGGAGAATTTTCACCAAAGTGTCCACTGATTTCAACACTAAAGTATGCTCCTGAGAGGTAATAGAAAGAAGTGTTTATCTGCTAGCGAGACCTCTATAAAATATGTTATATACACCAAAGAAAATAACTTTCCACAACCATAAAAATTCTTGAAAGTGCATTTCTGGCAGTTTCTAAACACAGTTATACTGCCCAGTGGTATATAAAATAGGATTCAGGATCCAGCACACACCTGACAGTTGTTACCACTACTGCTGTTAAGGCTGTTAACTACTGTCATTTCCAATGGCAGTAAATCCCTAATTAGGAGGATCCTTGATAGGAAACTGTATAGGCCTGCTCCCAGGATACAGCAATACACTTTGCATGCATCATGATAATAAAAATTCAGAAAAGGAATTAACATAAGCACTGGTGTGATGAAGTTGATAAAGATTTTTGCCAGACAGCAGCTAGCCAAACCAAGCAAAGCACAGGGTTTGGAGGATAGGCCACATACTAATAGGAAAGATGTTAGGAAAGGAATATAGGAAAAGGCATAATGGTAAGCAAAGACTTTTAAAAAATACTATATATTTTTTAAATATTATGTATATCACATGTATTTTCTATCTATAGTTGAATAAGAGCTAGAAAAAGGAACTGATATAATGGCTCCTCTAGACCGGATATTAACCCCAAGAAACAAGCTGTTTGAGAATGTGATGGACGGTAAAAGGCAAATTGGGTGAGACTGATGATTAATCTACAGAATTCATATTCCTTTAAAGGGGATAGATAAAAAGAAAATAAAGCAATGAACTTCAAGAAGACAAAAAATTTGGATGAATCAGGGGGAAAACAGAAAGAAGTTAAGAAGAGAGGACCAAAGAGTAATTTTTTCCAATGGAAAGGCTAGAATTCCAGTAAATCAGAGCTTTCATTAAACTTAAATAGAAAACAACACAAAATGGCAAAATAAGAAAAATCAACACACATTATGAAATACAAATAACAAAAAGAAACACAATTAATATGAAAAAAAAAACAAACAACAAACTCTATATACACTGTCACTGAGAGAAAGACAGAAAATATTGACCTGCCATTCAATAAAAAGGAAAAGCTATTGACAGAGTGCTGAGAAAGGTCCAAGTATATAATAACCTTTTCCACCAGCTGTCACTAAAACAGTCAATTGCAAGCAAATGGCCAACTTGGTTTTCACCTAAGAGAGCTCAACTGATAACACTGGTCAAGTTGAACTGAAGGTGTGGGCTAAAATCGTGACTTTCCTGTTTTTTGCAATCATTCAGCCTCCCAAGGTTAGGGATATAAAAGCCATTGGTAAATTTGCAAGTGAGAATTGTATGAGGAGTGCAGCTGGGATTCATATGTGAATATCCGGCGAGATTTCTTTTTTTTTCTGCTTTTTATAGTAAGGTACAAACAATCTTTATAAATAACAGACCAGTGTCCAAATCAAGAACAAGGCAACGAAGAAGAGCTGAGCCATTGTAAAACTTCAGTGAGGAGCATCTGTTCACAAGAAACATCTTTGCTATTACAGAAGCTGTCAGCTGAGCTGAATCAGATTAATCTAACCCACAATTTAAAAAAAACAGGTTTTAAATGGTTGCATTTCTTCTCATCAGAACCCATTAGATGCTATAATGATAGAAAATTATATTATTTATCTCTCTCAAATACATATTGTAAGCTGAAAACTTCTTTATGGAGCCATCATTCAGGTACAGTATTCATTTTTTACCATCATTTCTCTTCCCTGTTCCTTCCTGGTTCTTTATTGCAGGTTGTCCATATACAAATTACTGGTAATAACATAACTGACATATTTGGGACAAAATGAAATCTGTCTTAAGATACCCAGGATCATGGGTTCCACTGAATAAATAATTTCCAAGTAAAGGTCTAAATTTCTAGTTCTTTTTACTTTTCTGAGTAAAAGAGAAAAAAAAATATTGCTGGAATAAGGCACGAGTTCAGAACTAATTCTGAAATCCAACCAAACAATAAAACTTAAGGACTCTAACTCCAAGATAAGAGCTCAGTCTCCTCAGAAAGGAGCTGCAAATATAAATATTGTGCACATGAGATTTGCAGGGAATTCTTATATATAAAATGTCATAAATAGAGCTCTATCATGTTGGCAGCCGCAAACTTTTTGTTTACTGAATGAAATTACACTATAAATATCCCCCCCCATTTTTTTTTTAAATTATGAAAAAACAATAAATTTTAAATAGGAGAAAAAGAACATTTTGTCATAAATTTTATGAAGAATAAATTTCAAAAAGAAACTTGTGATTAATTTACAATGTATACAAATGAACAGTCTGCATTATACATTACTTATATCACCCTCAAATAAGAAATAAACTGTGTAGGTTTTGCAGTTAGAAAGAAACACCTATTTCTAAATTTTACTTGTTCAACAGTGTTTTGCAGTAGTGAAAGTATGCATGTACACTAAGTAAAAGGGAGCACTAATGATTACTTACAAGTAGAAAGCAGACATTTTGCTTTCAGCTAATAACACTATTATCTAGGTTGAGTCAGACTGAAAATGTTTTTTCTAACACTGGAAAATTTAATTAACATTTTGCAGTCATTATGCTGTTCTACACTAAGTTGATTTTCTTCATCAAGGTGTTAGTTGCTTTAAAAGATTAGAATACCCTCAAATACTACTACACACAACACAGGACATTAATCACATTCCTTACATTTTCAAGACAAGGTGGGTCTGTTTTGCTTTGTAAGTATGTGCTGTATCAGATGCATGTGCTTCGGATTGACTTAGAATATCACCAGAAGGATGCTGAAAAATCAGAGAAGAAAGAAAAGGAAAACCGTATGAAATTGGAGAATCATAAGAAGTAATTAAGGCCAGAAGCAGAAGCCATTAATTTCACAAGAGAGCTTTGGATGATATAAAACCCCACTTCAGATGCATTAGTTGGATATCATTCCCCGTTTCAATAAGAGTAAGATCAAATCAAAGAAGCCTTATAGTAAAAGGAATCCTACAGTTACACTCTGCAAAGAGGGGTCATTTTAATTTCAGGGTCTTTTATTACACAGCAAGATAGCTGATTGAACTGTGAAATAACATTTAAGCATAAATAAATTCTGATGTCCTCTCTTTAACGCATTTAGAAACTACAAAACTATTTTTGGTTTTGTGTTTGAAGGAATTATGATGAATCTTCAATTATTTTTGCATAACTTCAGAATATTTATGTGAAACGTACTATTGCTAAATCTTCTGCTAAATTTTGCACTAATTACCAATTAACATTTTAAAGGTTGTGATGATTTAATAGTTTCAAGTGTTCAAAGCTCTTGACCAAAAATGAACTTGTTTGCTCTAAACCCACTCCTTTTTTATGACCTCCGGAAGCCTTATTCTTGAACGAAATACTGTCGCAATCCAAAGCTGGAAAGTGGGAAATTATGGGCAATTTCAGTATAGTAATAATTACTCAAAATAGGAAACTGTATTTACAGCCTTCAGAGAATCAACTGTCAACAGAAAGACAGCTTGATACTTGCAGAAAAGTAGCGTTTCCAGAAAACAGGCAAGTATCTTCAGTATAACATGCAACTTGTTTTAATATATCTACAATGGTGGTTTCAGTAAGTGCAGATGTTTTAGTGTTGATAATGTGCAAAGGTTCTGAAGAGCTCAGCGATACTGATCTGGTTGTGTAGACATATTACTTAGAAAATGGTACTGGTTTTGTTTCATTTTCAGAGCTCCCTGACAAGGACATCAGATTCAAATAACAGCCAGTAAATGTTTCAAGGACAACAGGTTCAAACTTAAACAGGGGAAGCTCAGGTTACATATAAGGAAGAAGTTCTTCACTGTGAGGGTGGTGAGGCACTGGAATGGGTTGCCCAGGGAAGTTGAGAATGCTCCATCCCTGGCAGGGTTCAAGGCCAGTGTGGAGAGAGTGTTGGGTGACATGGTTTAGTGTGACGTGTCCCTGCCCATGGCAGGGGAGTTGGAACAAGATGACCTTAAGGTCCTTCCCAACCCTAACTATTCTATGATTCTAGGTACTTGTACTATTTTTATTATAAATATGCAAACTCAGCATTTTTTAAAGTAAGAGCTTTCTTAGACTGGTGAAGAAAGACAATGCTACCAGAAAACAGACATTAAATGACAAAAAATCAGCCAACATCTGTGCTTCCTCCTGCTTACAGGCTGTTACAAACCCACTGGATATTGAATATCTGCGTGATTAAATAAGGCCTAAGTTTTTTAAAATATATTTTCTTTATATAGATACCTTAAAAATAAAATGACAAACTAAGTTTCATCCAGTGTAAATCTGAGCATCTCTGTGGTGTAGCTGAATTACTAGGTGTGTATTAATCTACATTATTGGAGATCTAACTTACAAAGTGTAATTTCACTAAAATAGTTTAATTTTATAAATACTTATTTTTCTAAATTAGTATAATTTTAGGTAGCTATATAAAATGTTCATAAGGTTGATTAAATTGTAAATTACAATACAGTTTGTAAATTAATTAAACTGTAAATGAACATACAGCTTCAGTTCAACTAAACTAGGAAAATGAAACTGAATCACTTTTATTCCAAATCTCTCAAGCTCCTGACTGTAAATTTATAATTCACCTGAAGACAATACACAGCTTTTTGGAACTGAAAAACTCCCAGGATTTTCTGATGATGATAACAGAAATCAGTGTGCACTATAATGGCTGAGTATCAGGAAGGCTACATCCCTTTCCAGCTACAGCCTCAGTAGGCTGTGCTAGGATATTGTTCCCAGATATTTTTGGCAGGTATTACACTTCTTAGGAACTCTGCTGAAAACCCCAATGCATAAAACATATTCTATTGTTTTTATTTAAGGTCTTAGATAAATACACAGAACATCTCTCACAGATGACTATCTACTAATGTATGAATATATGCTGAGACACTACCCTGTATGTCAGCAGCTTAACAGTTCTGTGTGCACTTAGTTAGAAACATCTTGACACTTTTATTTACATGGTACCAAAAATACCTTCAGGAAAATACATAAACATTAAACGAAATGCAAATTTGGCATCTGTCAGTTCAAATTTACCGACTGTGGCTTTTGAGTCACACAAGTCAGCCAAACTGAATATTCTGAATCCAAGTAACCTCATCTTTAGTCACAGACTCATTCACACCTCAACCTCAATGCCAAACCACCACTGACTAAGGGACAGATTTGTCTACCAGAAGCAGAGAAGATTATAGGAATGAGGTTATACACTTTTTTGCTTTTATCATATTTACAACTAACATAACAAAGAATACATTAATTTTGCAGCTGAGAATGAGTATTTCTGGCTTACAGCAATCAGTTATTACCCAGGTGAGGGAAGTAAAACACTGTGAACACAAGAGTTACTAGATATGTTATTTTTAGTTTGGCAAAGACCAAAGATGCCCTTTGAAACTTTCAGTGCAGGTATAACACTTCAGTATGTAGATCAGTTATTGTGTTTCAATCATAAGACTAGCAATAATGTTAAATACGTTTAGATTTTAATTAAACTTTCCATAGACGAGCATATATCACTAAGAGTATTCAAGTGTCTGAAGTCTCATAATATTTATACATCTTCATTACTGTTCCTGTAAGCCATAAAGAACTATACATAATCAGTGCTTTTCTCTCAAGGAAAGAACTATCTGTATTATAAACAACTTTGATTATAATCCATATATAGCCACCATCTACACTTCAAGATTTTTGTGGCTAATTTGGATCAAGTTATTATCATACTTTAGCTCTGAAGTCTTTACTACCTTAAAACATATTACCCATCTTTGAAATAAGAATTCTTGTTTCCTGCTTTAACACAACTTGTTTTCTCCATGTGTCTGTAATGATGCTTATATGTCTTCATTTGATATAGTCTACTTATATTTTAATGTTACTTTGAAGACTCTTTAGTCTTTTCAGTTCTCTATGAGATGATTAACTATTTCACTATTTCCAGTGTTTTCACTGTAAACTTTAAAGTGAAAATTCTACTCTAGTCCAGTATTAATTTGCAGGTAGAAATCATTACTCCTTCAAAAACACTCAAATACAGAATGCACCAATTATCTTTAAACCTCCTTCTTATCAGAAGCATTGCATTCTTCTTTTTTAATGTTTTGATCTCAGGATCAACCTAGCTGTGCCTGCCCAGAAATTAATCTTTCTTTATGCTCTGGAATTCTGATATTCATTTCACTTGGCTATAGGAAACACATGGCAAGTCCCAGTAAAGTTTTTCTACTGTCCCTTTAAGCCTGGATGGAAATCCAAAGGAAGCACTAGCAAGAATAGCCAAGTGTGCTACCATGGAATTATTGCTAGTGAAAAAAAAAATTGAATCAGAATAGTTCCCTTCACAATTTTTAACATTCAAGGGCTCAAATGTGTTACCTACTTGTTAGACCACTTACGATCAAGAGTAACATAATTAAGCCCAAACTTTAAAAAAACAACTCACCAGTGACAGAACAGTCACTGATCAGAAGAGAATATGATAATCTCCTCTGCTAGTCTGCTATTCTGTTTATGCAGAAGAAGAAAGGATGAAACTCATTTATTTGTAGTTCCTAGTCTACTGTTATCTACTTCTGTTAATTAAGCTGCAGTAAGCAAGCAAAATAAAACATTTTGTTTTTAACAGATAAATTCTTAAAGATCCAGGCTTAACATTGCCTTTGTGATTTCTCAAGGAAGATTCGATGAGATATTTTTGCTGAGTAAAAGTGGACCACCTGCCAAACAAACTAATTTTTTCAGTAAGTGTTAATTCTAGATAAAACTGCAGGAGATTCAGAATCAACTCTGTTGACCTGTTTAGAGGAATATACCCTCTGAGGTTCTGAAGTGGAACCTAACACAGTTACTCATGGAATTCTATTAGGAGCAAAAGACATTTGAAATTTCTCAATGTGATTTTTCCATTTTCTAAGACAGTTACTCACTGACTGGCCATTCTAAAATACATCTTGAAGCCATTCTCTACAGAGACTGAATTATTTGATCAAATGGCTAAACCAAATTATGTCACAAACATAATTGGACCACACTTCTGTTGAAACTACCAATATTGACTTGAACTTTTATTTTTCCCTCTGTCCTATAATGTATCAGATAGAGCAGCTGGATACTTAAGATCTAAAGAGAAAACCAAAAGGCAGATGTTGAACTGATTTGTCAGGGTGCATGCAGTGAAGAGAAATAATACTCCTACTGAAAATAACTGTGAAGACAGTCTTCTGAAAAGGAAGAGATGCCTGCTCCGAACACATTTTGCATTTTTTCCAAATATAAAAAGGTACCAGCACAGTATTTTGCTGTTAGGCAAGCATCTTACTAGATCTCAGCAATAGCTGGTGGGCCCCGATGTACCCAAGAACTTGCCTTACATCAATAACTTATCAACTTATTGAAGTCAGTTAAAATTCCCATGCACGTAAGGGCCGATAAATTGGTTTGATCTCTTACCAATCTTAGCTTTCATAAAGATATTCTTTATACAATCACCTTAGTGTCTTTTTTCATGTGCAGTCCCAGTGAATTCCATTAGCTCATATGAAAATATCTGTATAAAACAACATGAAAATTCTATCCAAGGATCTAACTCCATTTAAATAAAGCAATGCACTCTATACAAAAATCATTTTTTTCTATTCCCCATTTTATAATCTTTGCCTCTATATAGGGAGGTAACAGCGTTTTTCACTGTTGGGAAAGTAATAACATACTGGGTGCATATTTGATTAATGCACATGAAATGAATGCTGTCTTTTTTCTACGTTACTTCCTTTCCCCAGTACACCCTTTTAGAATAGTGTCTACAGAACAAGCCTGTTTGAAAAGAGGTGCTTAAAGTCTGAATAGAAAAAATAGAATTATACCTATTACAGTTAAAAAATGCCTAGTAGGCCAACTATTCTGTCTCTGAACTGGAGCAAGATTGTTCTCTATGGTACATTCCCTAGTATTTTACTAGTGAAGTTTTTAATGTGCTAAACAATAGGGCTTTTACCATTTCTCTTGGGAGAATATTTCCCCTTAATATGTATTTCTGAAGAAGCTTTTTCCAAGATTCTACCTACATTTTCTGTCTTTTAATTTTACCATATATTGTCCTACATGTCCTATATTCCTTCCTGTCTTTGGTCTTTATATGTACAAAATATTTCACAGATAATTTTCCTCAATCCTCTCCTAATCTCTTAGCTGATATATAAACATTTACTTTAATAAAAAATAGAGAACATATATAATGTAATTTGAATATATATATATAAATTTTTAACACACATAATTTGAATATTATACGCACACACACATACAATCACACACATAAACATATGCATTTAATGTTTCCCTCCCGAAACAAAACTTCCATCGTCCTCACTTCTGTTCATCATAGAATCATCCTCAACAACCTTTGGGGATGTTGATTTATGTATGTTTGGATCCCATTGCATCTACAGTCTGATATGAAATGTCCTGATTTCTACCACACAACAGTAAAATTTGTGTCTAATAGACCTACATAACAATGCAGCACCTACAAAATACTAGATTATAAACTACCTCCATTATATAGTAGTCTAGAATCATAACAGATTTTGCCACAAAATATAACTTTATGTTTTTTCTTGTATTTTTATTATGGAACAAATATAATCTCACTCTTCAGTGTTAACAGCATATTTAAAAAAATAGCATAATTAAAAAAAAAAAAAAAAGATTCATCTTCATGAATTTAGATATTTGTTACTGACTCCTGTGCTATCACATAAATTAATTCTGGAAATATAGTCTAGCTTAGACCACTCAGTAACTGAAAGCTATTAAGAGTGAGTTAGGCAGAAAACTGTCAGATATAATTTAGATAAAGCTGATTTTATATTGACAAGAGGTAGCTATATTGGAAGCAACCTCAGGGGTCAAGTAGTCCTGTTTTCTATGGTTCATCTAAGGAAATTATAACAGTAGCAAGTAATCCTAAATCATTAAAAAGTTGATGACTTAGTCTCATTAAGAATCAGCACGTATATACATGCTAATCTAAAGAATAAATCAAGAATTACTAGACATACAAACACACAAATCAAGATGACGTTTCCCATATACACGTACAATGTCATGCCTTGTATTACACAGGAATAGTTGGTTTGGAAATAACACAAGGACAAACATTTTGTGCAGTTTCTATGTATTTTTACTACTTATCTTAGCCAAAATCAGACTATACGAATTCATGTAAAATAAGAAGGTGAGAGTTCTTAGATACATCTACTAATTTAAGTATATTCTTCCTCTTCAAGAAGGTTACATAAGACTGAACTAGGGTACATTTTTCTTTTCTTAAAAAAATAGTCTATCAACCATGTTTGTCAATGAACTCTTAAAATCGCCATTTCACAGCTCAAGCCTGCCAGAAGTTCATGTCACATACATTTCTAAATTTGTGCAGAATTCTGGAGAACTCTCATAGCATGTAGGACTAGAAAAATGCACAACAGCAACCACCTGTGGAACAGACCGTGTACAGTAATAGCCTGTAAGATAAATTGCAAACTACCTGCTACAAAGCCAGGCCCAAACAGCACAGTCTTTAGCAGACAGAAAACACCTGATTTACTCAAACATGACAATTACCATACATTGATCCACTACATGACTGATCTTAGGTCTACTTAAATATTTCTGGATTCCAAGTAATAAGGAGAGTGAATAATTACATTATCAAAATCTACAGTGGCTTAAAACACTGAAGTTCTACTTTATAATGTCACATTTGTATCCAAAACTTACAGTCTTTATAGCTTCTGAGGTAAAGTGATCTAAAGGCATTTCAATTTTAGAGTGAAATGAGATGTCATCTATGGATCTTTAATATCAGCAAGAATCAATGAAGTGGCAATTTGCAGTAATAGGCAAAACCTAAATATGGCACACCTGGGAAAGAAGCAGCTCCAAGGACTACAGCACACTCATCCCAACTGTCTTTATTCCAACTAAGGCTGCATTAAGTCAAGATCTCTCGCTCCGTTAAAGTTTTAACATGCAATAAAATTAACGTTCCCCTACATATTGATTTTTCACTTCATAAAAATGTAACACTGTGTAAAAGAAAATTTAATCTCATTGCAAGTTTTTGTATTTGTTTCTTTCCTTGGCCTAAATTCAACTGGCAGCCAAAATGCCCTGTTCCCAAGGCTGTCACAAAGTCATTGATTCCTCTGTCTAGATAAAGTGATGCACTGCAACTGCCATTTTATTGGCACATGCAAAACCCAACATCAAACTCCTACTTTTAGCAACATGTAGTCCGTCCAAGTGCACATTTAACAAAATACAATGGATAGTTTCACTGGGATACAGTGAAATAGCTTTAAGCCTGGGATTCCCCACTCCAGTTCAACACCAATGAATATCAACTGCCGACCGAAAAAAGAAGGCATCATAACTTACCCAGACAGAAGAACTAATTCTTTTCAGTTTTACACCTGACAAAAAAGAGTGACCAGCAGGTCAAAGGAGGTGATCCTGACCCTCTACTCTGCTCTTGTGAGACCTCACTTGGAATATCGTGGACAGTTCTGGCATCCTCAACATAAGAAGGACATGGAACTATTGGAGCAGGTTCAAAAGAGGGCCACGAGGACGCCTGAGGAGGCTGGAGCACCTCCCATATGAAGACAGGATGAGAAAGTAGGGGCTGTTCAGACTGGAGAAGAGAAGGCTGCATGGAGATCTCATAGCAGCCTTCCAGTATCTAAAGGGGCCTACAAGGATGCCAGAGAGGGACTCTTCATTGGGGACTGTAGTGACAGGACAAGGGGTAACGGGCTCAAACTTAAACAGGGGAAGTTTAGATGGGATATAAGGAAGAAGTTCTTTACGGTAAGGGTGGTGAGGCACTGGAACAGGTTGCCCAAGGAAGTTGTGAATGCTCCACCCCTGGCGGTGTTCAAGGCCAGGTTGGATTGAGTCTTGGGCAACATGGTCTAGTGTGAGGTGTCCCTGCCAATGGCAAGGGGCTTGGAAATAGATGATCTTGAGGTTCTTTCCAACCCTAACTATTCTATGATTCTATGAAGACTGAAATTAAAGCAATAAAATTATTTTCTCTGTCTTCCTTAATCTTTGATATAATTGTTCTTTATGGTATAAATATTGTATTAAGAAATCCAGAATATAATTTGTATTTTTAAGTCTTTGCAAAACTTTTTTTTTGAGAGTTTGCTTGGCTTCCATAGAATTTTTGTGGCCAGTTTTTTCCATTTGAATCTAAGTGAAAGGTGAACCTTAGAACTAAATTGTTTACATTTCATATTTTCCTTCCTCTGTGTAATTATAATTGTTTATGACAATTCACTTACCGTCAATTTTAACAAAAGCTAGACCAGTAGTAACACCTTTAGGAATGCTTAAAATTATAAACAACTTAGAAACCAATTTGCAGAGAAATAAATCTTGAAGAAAAGATTATTTCTATGTTACAGATTAAAAATTTAAAGGTCCAGCTTAATTAAGACAGGAACAATAGCTG
The DNA here is from genome assembly GCA_009867235.2 of Psittacus erithacus. Classification (NCBI taxonomy): domain Eukaryota; kingdom Metazoa; phylum Chordata; class Aves; order Psittaciformes; family Psittacidae; genus Psittacus; species Psittacus erithacus. Next base: position 18,103 of record WYDI02039394.1, read on the forward strand.
ACACATCATATGGTGTGTATAAGGACATTTGACCAATACTCTGCGTCTGCTGAGCATAGTTAGCAGTAATGCCGGTGGTCACTGAAGTCTCATACCTGGTAGCTCAGCCTCTGTTACTACCACCGCTGGAAATATGAAATCAAAATAGTAGGACAAGACATTTAAACAAGTAGATAAGACTTTTCACTTCCATAAAGCAAAGTATGCTTCTCAGTGGTAGAGCCGTACTTGCCAGTGTTATCAACCTTAACAATTTCTTTCAGTTAGCACAGAATAAACGTTATTGTTTTATGGTCATGGTAATGTAGCACTGTATTTTGCAATTCAATTACTTTGCATCAGCTGAACTGAAATCTTTCTTTATTCATTTAGTATAAAATTATTTTGTCAGAAGCTTCTTCTCAACAGCCTGTTGTTTAATTGCTTTCTCTTTAGCAGCCAGAGCATTCAGTTTTCTAATTATTTGTTTGGGTAAACCCTAAATCACTGCAACAGACATGGACAGGACAACCATCGTTTCCTTCCAGGGTAAAGAAGAAATGACAGTGGCTAAACACTGTAATCTGTAGAATTTACATAAACACATTAATTAGCCTTCCTTTGTTTCTCTCCAACACTGTATTAAAATACCAGACGCAGCTGCCTCTATGAGAGATTAAATTCATGTCCTTTCTAATTCATGATGTCACACCACTCACAAGCAATTTCCAGGAGTTTTATTTTCAAAACCAAGACAACTAATGAAAGCATCACTATAAAATTTTACATGTGTAAGTTGGGCAGACATTTTACCAAAAAAATTTCAGTGTTCATTTGAGACCCCTTTCCCACACTGCTGGGCAAAGACATATAAGCCAGCATTCCTGAAGCAAAATCAAACTTCACTTCCAATAAAATAGGCAGCTATTACAACAAAATTTGAGAATTCCAGCTTTTATTTTCATTAGAATATTGCTTTCTCACATACAGTGCTGGTTTTGTCAGGGATAGAGTTAATTTTCTTCCTAGTAGCTAGTATTGGGGCTATGCTTTAGATTTGTGCTGAAACCAGTGTTGATAACACAGGGACGTTTTAGTTACTGCTGAGCAGAGCTTACACATTCTTAAGGCCTTTTCTGCTCCTCACCACCCCTCACCATCGAGCAGTCTGGGAGTGCACAAGGAGCTGGGAGGGGGATACAGCTGGGACAGCTGACCCCAACTGACCAAAGGGATGTTCCATGCCATATGCCACCATGCTCAGCATATAAACCTGGGGGAAGAAAAGAGAAGGGGTGCCACTGAGATCGATGGCGTTTGTTTTCCCAAATAACCATTACATGTGATGGAACCCTGCTGTCCTGGGAATGGCCGACCACCTGCCTGAACATGGAACTAACGAATGAATTCCTTGTTTTGCTTTGCTGCATGCACAGCTTTTGCTTTACCTATTAAACTGCTCTATCTCAACCCATGAGTTTTCTCACTTTCACTCTTCAGATTCTCTCCCCCATCCCACAGGGCAGGAGTGAGCAAGCGGCTGTGAGGGGCTGAGTTGCCAGCTAGGGTTAAACCACAACACATACGCATGACAAAATTATTTGACAGAGTGCAATGCTTGTGGATGAGCCAAATCATTGGGGTTTAACTTTTTCTGATAGTTATCAGCACTAGCTGAACACTTTATGGCAACATATCATATGATAAAATACCACATGATTTCGTGGAATCAAGTAAATGGGTTGATGTGATGGCGATAAGGGCCCTTCTAATGTTTTACAAGAGAGTGAAGATGAAAAGTTCTCAATCTGAAGAGTAACAGTAACATTAGAAAAGTAAAAATGAGTAAAACTGGAAGACTCAATGCTAGGAAATACTGATACAAGGAAGGTGAAGGACGGCAGCTGAAAAAAAAACCAAATAAAAGAACATAAAAAACCCCAAATGAAACAACAAAAAAAAGATAACCAAACCAAAAATAAGCAAAAAGCCAACATGGAAAACTGTGAGTGTCTGGGAGCAGAATGAAAGGAGGAATGATGGAAAAAGATTTACAGTAGTAAGCAGGTCTGAAGACCAATGTTTAATATCTACAAATTTTGGCTCCTGCATGAGTCCCACTTCTTGACTCGTAAACTTGTAGATTGGCTTTGTGGACTGTTTCTGACTAATAAGGATAAAATTCAATTATCTAATTGCTACTGTTATGATTTCTGACACATTTCCATCAATAAGCTTATATCTACTGCACTTCAACAGAAGAGGACTAAAGGAAAATGACGGAGACCATGTTGAAAGTCCATCTTCAAAAGACTGACTACACATGTTCTAGTCAAGTCCATATCTATTAGATTGTCTTGAAATTAATATAATTATTTATTCCTCCCCTAATGTTAATGAGAACATTGCAGTCAGAATTAAATGCCCCTTACACATCATATAGCATTCTCGACCACAGTTAGAAAATTTAAAAGGTAAGAAAGCCATACTACTGTGAACACCCACTTTTTTACCTATTCCAAGTTTACTATTTTAAGAGAATAAGCAAGAGAATGTTCACAAGCGAGAAAGAAAATTAAAACAAATTATTATTATCAAACTAGTAATTAATCTGCATTTTTGGCATAACATGGCTTTTAGCTTTTTAATCTAATGAACTAAAATGTCTTTAGCAATCAACAGTGACAGGCCCAGTACTGCCAACACCTACAAAACAAAGGATGAACACTACATAAATATTATTGAGGTTAAATTTTTCCCAAGACCAGGCCTTAAGTCTCTGCCCACAGACAGTTATATTTGCACTTCTGTGCTCATAGAAAAAACCCCTTAAAATGTATGCAAAGAGTTTATTATACTATACAGAAACATTGTAGTCAATATTATCTTTCATTCCCACTATGGAATTATGAGTCAGACCTCACTCTGAAATGGACGCACCCCTCTGTCAAACCTCCAGTGACACAATATTGGCCAGCATTGATGTTTAATTAAACAATTAACTCAGAGGTTTTGAATGTTTATCATAAACTAATGCTCATCAAAAACTAACTTCGCTCTGCTGCCAAATTACATTTTAAATACAGAAAGGCAGCTCTAATAAAATATTACTTTTACAAATTTAAATGAACTGTAGCAAGGGAAAAAGAATTAAACAGCCTTGGTCTTCCAGCCACATCATACCTACGCACTCTAAAGATATTTCAAATTACTAGCTAGATGATTATTATTACTATGTAACCATATGTCCTGGGTTCAGCAGTAGCAGTCATTTTTCTCCTTCTTAGTAGCTGGTGCAGTGCTGTGTTTTTGATTTTG
>WYDI02039395.1:0-10003 GCA_009867235.2 Psittacus erithacus
AGGGGCTTGGAGCAAGCTGCTCTAGTGGAAGGTGTCCCTGCCCGTGGCAGGGGTTGGGACTGGATAAACTTTGAGGTCCCTTCAACTCAAACCAGTCTGGGGCTCTGTGTCAAACCCAACTCCTCAGAGCCCCAGTTTCCCAAGACAACGCTGAACTGTGATGCTCAGAGGGAATCCTTTGGAAATGACAGATGGTGAAGGGTGAGCTTTGGTTACTCTATGAACCCATTGCAGGTTTGAGGGTCGCTTTCTCACCTGATTCAGAAGCTCAGGTTTCTCACAGCACAGAGGGTCCTTAGAGGCTGCAAAAGCCATGGGCAGGTTGGAGCCATCAGCCTGGCTTCAGGATGGTGCATGGCTTCGCAGGGAGCCATCCCGCTGTGCAGGGCTGCGTCACTCCCTCGCACATCGAAGCCGTTAACGTGCAAGGAAATGTGGGAGATCACCAGGCAGAACTCTGTGCCTTCCACATAATGGCCTCCATTTCTCCGAGCTCATTTGGAACGTGTTTGGGGGTCGGATGAGAAGTGAAGCGGGATCAGCGTTAGCCTGATGGAAGCTCCCATTTACGTGCATTTCTCTCTATCCAAAAAAGAGGTCTCCAGCGTATGCATGTGTAGCAGAAAGTGGTCTGGGCAAAGAATGTGCCCTCAAAGCAATTCCAGTTCTGCCTTTGGATGTGCCTTGCATTTCACATAAGCTGAACTGGGTCCAATATGCTCTGCATGTTAGATTATGGCTCCGTGAGCACGTTCACATGCACGACTAGTGTTAGTAGGCACTCGGGCTTCAATTTATGCTAAAAGCCAACAGATGGGGAGAGTAAATGCCAGGAAACCAGGCCCCGATCAGGTGGCTGGAGCTGTGCTCATACTGTATTTAGACAATAGGCTGTATTGCATATTTGGAGGCTGATCATGTGAAAATGAAACCCTGCTGGTGCTAACCCACAGAGGCTTTGCACACTGGGAAAATGGCCAAATTCCTCTGGAAAACGGTGAACCTCCAGCTGGGGGAATTAATGAAAAATCACTTTTGCCAAAAAGCAGAATTTCATCTTTTTGCATGACAAAGATTGGCTCTCGCTGATGGAGATTCCCCCTTTCCTGCCACCCCATCTCGCACACACGCAGGAGGAAACATGTGGCAGTCAAATACCCACAACTGCTGCAGGGACCATGAATCCCCTCTATCTTAAGGCAAGGAGGCTTTGGGCTGCAGTGGGAATGGGCAGGCTTCATGCTCAGAAACCTTTCCTAGGTGTAAGGAGTTGCTGGGGGTGGGATCGCCCCGGGCATCTGGGGTACGTTTCCAGGCTTATACAGGGCGTCTTGAAGTGGGGAAGCAGACAAGAGCATCTCTTCTAGTTTCATTTATGATGGTTTCTGACACCTGCTGCCCAAGCTACTGCTGGGCAGCCAAGGATCAGGTGCTGGAGGACATAGCTCTGCTGCTCCTGGCCTTGTCCTGGAGTTTCCTTGATCTGGGAAGCTTTGTAGTGGTTTGGCTCTTCATCGGTTGAATCTGGCTTTGCTGGGATCCTTCCTTGCATCTTGCTTTCCACAGTGAGACCAGGCTTTTGGTCTTTGTACCTGCTGTGTAAGTGAGCTCCTGAAATCATAGAATCAGGAATGGTTTGGGTTGGAAGGGGCCTCAAAACTCATCCAGTCCCAACCCCTGGCCATGGGCAGGGACACTTTCCACTAGAGAAGCTTGCTTCAAGCCCCTGTGTCCAACCTGGCCTTGAACACTGCCAGGGACACCTGCTCTGTCCTATCCACTTGCTGACTTTAAGACCAAATTCACAAGGACCATATGCATGAGACAAGGTCTCAAGAGGACAACAGCTCCTCAGCCCTCCATGGGACAAGACTTTCAGGTAAACAACTTTCCCAACCCAGTTTTCTCCAGTTTTCTTCTCTGATTTCCAGCACCTGATTTGAGGTGTTTGCACAGGTCCTCCCTGTTAGCTCAGCTCCTCTCCTCCCCTGGCACAAGCTGCAGGATCTTTTCTGGTAGCACAGGTAAGATAACCAAGCACCTCAGATGGACGCCAATCCAGGCAGTATTTACAAGGATGCTGGAGAGGGACCCTTCATCAGCAACAGGGCAAGGGGTGATGGGTTCAGGCTGAAACAGGGGAAGTTCAGGTTAGATATAAGGAAGAAGCTCTTCCCTGTGAGAGTGCTGAGGTGCTGGCACAGGGTGCCCAAGGAAGTTGTGAATGCTCCATCCCTGGCAGTGTTCAAGGCCAGGTTGGACAGAGCCTTGGGTGACATAGTTCAGTGTGAGGTGTCCCTGCCCATGGCAAGGGGCTGGAACTGGATGACCTTAAGGTCCTTTCCAACCCAAACCATTCTATGGAAACCAATGCAGGCAGTGTTGCAGTTTTTGAAGTGCAATAAAGAGCATTTCAAGGCTTTTGCTCTTCTGTCAGAGCTGTCTGCCTGTTTCTGAGCAGAAACCTGACCCAAGTGCTCTTGTAAAGCCTCACGCTATTTCCTTCAATAGCTCAGGGGTTAAGTACCTTGACAGTATCTCTTGGCTAAACTGCCTGATAATCACAACTGGAGTGAGCAGGTCAGTGTATCTTCAAATGCAATAACTGTATGTGGAAGAAAAACAACTCAGCATGATGCTATGCTGTATCTTGCTGCCCTGCCTAAGCAGAATGACCTGGTGGATGGGGTGTTGCTGTATTTTCCACTTGAAATCCAGCCTTTAACTTTACTGGACTTTCAGATGGGGAAAAAGGGGGAAAGTCAGCATCTTTCACCATTTCTAATACGAAGGGGAACCTGGGATCATTGATCATGTCTCCATCTTGGAGGACTTACAATGGGTTGTGTTTAGGGAAACCTGCCTGAATTTGAAGGACAAACACTATCTGGGCCTGAACTTCAAATGTCCTGGAACAATATTGCTGTCCTCCCCCAAAAATAACCTGCAGAAGGATTTCTTTCCTTTAGGGAAAGGCACATCGCAGTGCTGTTGTAGCCAGGGGTAAATGAATTCATTGCTCTTATTGCAGGGGTGTAGCCATCACCCACTCCTTGCATGGCTCCAGTAGGTGAGCTTGCCCAGCTACATGGGTTTTGTTCATTGTCAGGTAAGTTTGTCTGCTCATCTGAAAAGCCAAAGGCTGAGCACTTCTGCTAAGTGATGGGAAGTGTGTTTTGGAGCCTGATAACATTGGGACACAGAAACAGAGTGGGTGCAACACTCTTAGGGTGTCAGGGTGGCCAGATGGGATCTCACCTTGTTGTCTTCTTCGGCATGGAAGAAGCTTCCCTGCTGGGAGGTGGACATACAGCTCCTTGTCCTGGGTCTTCCTTCCATGTCCTTGGCCATGGAGGGCTTTGTTGGGGTCAGGGCTCCTGCTGCCCCCTCCATGGGGCCCAGAACCCCACAGTGCTGGCTTTGGGAACCACCTCACTGCTCTTAACAAATATGGGCTGTAGAGAGAAATGAGAACATCTTCAACCACCCCGGGGAGATCTGGGTCGTGCTGATGACTTGAATGTTTATTTGATGAAGAGTGAATTGCTGCGGTCCCCCCTGCCCCCTCGCAGCCCTTGGGAACCACTTGTGGAATGAATAGCAATTGTTCTCTGCTCAATTAGTCATCTCTAAGTGAATGTAGCCCCCAGAACGGTGCCTAATTGATGCATTTCACCGATGGTTACACCACAAGGATCTCACTTTCTTTGCGTGGCAAAGGATGGCGAAAAGCTGCAATGATGACCAAGTTGTGCTGAGAGGAAGCGTGCAGTTGGTGTATGGGATGCTATTGAGCCCAGAGCGGTGCTCTTGAAACATATTGAGCATATTAGAAGTGCATGTTGACTCTGGGACTTGAGTTCTGACTGCGTGGCAAACCAGTTAGGCCAAGGAATATGTGATAATGCTTGCTATGAATGTGATAATTAGATAAAAGAAGGGGGAGTTGGAGTTTGAGCTCGAGGACACTAATTAAATTCACATTGACAAATCAACATATTGGTCTCATATGGATTAAAGCAGGGCTTGAAATGCTGTTTTTGCTTAGATTCCACTCATTAAAGTCACACGTTTTGCCAATCCACAACAGTTACCTTGAAACACAGAGGGCTGAAGCTTTGGAATGCGCATCAGGAAAAGTGCCGGAGTAGGGAAGTCTTTGCAGAGTGAATAGCCAGGAATTTAAGGACATTCTGAGGCTAATGCTTGTGAGGTTTTCCTGCCTTCCCAACCCAACGCTGTCAGGATGATGCATGCTTTTACTTCAATGCCTGACTGCGGCTTTAAATCGTGCTCAGTGATGAGGTAATAAAGTATTTCAGTAAATACATCTCAGAGGAGAACTTGGGAAGGAAAACCCAGCCCATCGATTCCCAGTAGCCACTCTGTTCAGGTCAGTGTTTAAACCCCATAGGTCACACGTCAGGGAGTTATGGGCTGCTGCTGGCAATGGTTTTGGAAGTTAGGACTTCATAAATACATCAACTGCTCGACACGGGGCTGCCCCACAGCAGCCACCACCAGTCAGGAGAGGAGCTGTAAAATATCAAGCTAATATTTGTGTTCAGCACTGAGTTTCCATTGGGTTCAACTTAACCTGAACTCGATGTGTGCATCACCCAGGAATGGGAGAACTGGTGTCAAACTGGGAGTACCCTCTGCTGGGCTGCTGCTGCTGTACTGTAGGGAGAGTGGGTGCATTGGGAATCGTAGAATCAGCTAGGATGAAAAGAGATGCTTTGAGGGATCCAGGCTGCCTTTCCAGCCTCCCCTAGATGGAGAGGACAGAAGCAGCTTTGCAGGGTGGTGTTTTGTGCCATAAATCAGGACGAAGCCCATCCTTAAAGACAAAATCCCAGTGTAAGGGATGCTGCCTCCTCTCCAAAGCCTTAGGTGTGAGGCCCTGCAATAATCCTGAGTCGTCACCGCGTAGTCCTTAGTGAATATTCCATTTTCTGTCAGTAAACACAATTTAAGCACTTAGCAGTTAAGCTCCTTAAGATTCATAGCTGATGAGGGAGCAATTAGGACAGGATTTTAATGAATACACATTGACTGGGGGGGTTCCCGCTGGGGGAAAGGAAAGGTTCGAGCTGGGTCTAGGAAAGTGTTCAGACCCATGGCAGTAAAAGGCATTTAAAGAGGAACTCTTTACTCTGGGGCTAATTATGTTAATCTTCACCATGCTATCTGTTTAAAATCACTACAGCTCCAGGCAGCTGACCCGGTAGTTGTGGCTGGTGCTGCACTATAGCAATAACTTACTGTAGCTCCTTGATAGGGGAGCACTCATGTCCGTGTTCCTCTTAGAAGGTTTGATAGTTAGTGTTTGATCACTAAGTGCAGGGAGAGATGTGGGGCTTTATTTCAATACAGGCTGCACTTTGAAGGGTTTCCAGCTGCAGGCGGAAGGTGGATCCATGTGGGACAGTAGGAAAGCGAATGGGAAGGGCTCTGCGAGGAGCAGGGGTGGCAGCTCCTTTCACCAGTGGTTCTTCATCTCTACTGTGGGGATTTCTTTATCTCACTTTTAAATCAAAGCACTGAGATGCTGGTGGATGGAGAGTGCTATAGAAATGCAAATTTTATAGGCAGCTGTGTGCAGGTGAATGGCAATTCCCAGGCTCTGGAGTGATGATGGGGTGTGTGTGGATGGATGAGCACCGGGGAGGATGAAATCAGCTCCTCTGGGGGTCTCTGCTCTGTTTTAAGCAGCCATGGGGTGGCTGGACAAAGGCACATGCCCATGAATGTCACTGTGCCCTGGAGCCCTCTCAGCCCCAGTGTGGCTTGTATCCCATATGAGGGAAAGGGGATAGTACTGTGGCTTTCCATGCAGTGCCCTTGAAGGCCTTCTGGAGTCACATAGCAGCTACAAATCCTCATCATCTTCATACTCCTTTACAGATGTTATCAAATTAGGCAGGATTAAATCTGTGACAGATTGATCACCACCAGTCTCATTGAGGAGTGGCTGCCACATGTGCAAGGTGAGGGCCAGCAGCTGGGAATTGCCTGATAGCAGCCCTTGTTTGGGGGAAAAACACTGGTGTTTGTTGCCATATAGAGTTTCTGTTCCCATCCTCACCCGAGGTGGGATTGCTGGGATGCAGCTGAGATGCTGGTGCTGGCACTAGTGCAGAGGCTCTGGCTCGCAGGGTATCCGGTGAGAAGGAGGCACAGGGTCCCCGCTTTAGACGCAGCAGAGGACGGTCCCCGTGCGTGTGTCTCTCTTCTCCAGGGTGGGTGAAAGTTTCTGTGTGAGCACTGAAAGCTCCTTAAAGCCTCCGGCTTTGTCTCTGCGCACCGCAGGGGCTGCTGCTGCTGAGGCTGCAGTTCTGGCTTAGCTCTGCTGGTGACAGTGTCGTCTGAGCAAAAACCCTCTGTGGCTCTCGAGGGTGCTGAAGTGTGGAGTGCCACTGTCCCTGCCCTGCTGGGATGCGGGCATCAGCTGCTGGCTGCATCCCTGGGATGTGTGTGGCTGCGGCTATGGACAGACTGGTGGACCTGGCCTGTGTGACTGGGAGGAAGCAGGCGAGGAGCAGGGGTAAAGTGTAGGAGGCTCAGCCAATCCATCCAGGTATAGATTGGCTCAAGCTAGTAAAGCTCAGACTCACACTGCTGCGATTGGTTTGGAAATGCCCTGGGGGATGCTCAAGTCACTGGATATGCGTTAAGGTTGGCTGGTTTCTGTCAGAAAACATGGATTGTTCAGTCCTCTGATTACAGGGATTTTTGTGGGCCTGCACCAAACAACCAACCCAAGATATCCATAGAACCACATGGAAATTGGAGGTGGACTGGCTAAAGGAGCTGCAGATCTGGAGTTGTCCAAACTGGACAGTGCAAACGTGGTTTGGGTTTTCCTGTTGGATCACAGCAGGTACAGAGCCCTGTACAAAACCAGGTGCTTGGATGGATCCACACCTTTCCCATGACTCACCATACCTGCACACCTCAGTGTTATTACATCCTGCCATGCCCCCAGCCTGTAGCCAGTCTATAAGAGACAGCCCACTGCGCCATGGTGATCAGTGTCCTTGTGTGCAGAAATGCTCCGTTGTACGTAACGTGCATTAGAAAACTGCATGAGAAATGAAGCCCGGCGGAAACATGGATGGGAATGGATTAGTTGATGACCTAACTCATTGCACTCTACCAGTCTTCCCTCATGTGAGTGCAATGAGTGCTTAACTCAGGCAATGAGCCTTGCCTGCTGGTGGGCTGCAGGAGTCCCTGGGACTCAGTCTGACCCTGGTGTCACTCAGATGGTTGATGTCACCCTATGGGAAATCAGTTACTCCTACTTGTAGCCTGTCCCATCCCACGGCAAGTGTTTCCTTCTGCTGATTACCCCTCATTTTAAAACCAAAGAGCACTGGCTGGTTAACATGGGGGTGATGGCACCTCCAGCCTCTGCTGCTCTTGGTGAACAGCTCACCCTGTGGCTGGTGCCTGTGATGTCCCCCAGCTCTGTGGGGTGCCAGGAATGCCAGTTCCTATGCAAGTTCCTGCTGGTGGTGAGGCTTGCATGCAAAACTCCCTTTTCCTGGGCCTTTTGAGCAGCAATATGGCTCCAAAGATAAGCTTTCGCACCCCGAAGGAGCCTGGCAGGTATCTCAGATGTTAAGTGGAGGTGCCATAGCAATAGCAACTCTTTTTGGCTCTTTGCAGGCTTCCAATCCCGAAGCTGCGCTTTCTTTTTCAGAGCAAGCTTTTCTCTGGGAGGCAAAAAGAGACCAACAGAATAATTTGCTTAAGACTCAGATTCACAGCAGCAAGTAAGATATAATTGCACCCTTTGATCTTCAAAGATCTCATCCAGTGTCTGCTGAAGTCAGTGAAAGCCACTCTGTTTGACTTCAATGAACGTTTATAGCGTACAACTCGGAAATATCCTTCCACTTTATCTGCACGTGGCTGATGCTTCTCTGGTGACAATAAACTTCAGCCTGCAAGTCCGGGCGTTTTAACATAATTTTATGTGCCATGAAAGTGTTTCATATTTGCACATGAAAGGAATAAGATTTGTTTGCCCAAAAACCCCACAACTGCTATTAAAGAAGCGTGTGGCATGAAGCCCAGATCACCTAATAGGAGTTTATGCAACACCCATAGCTGCATTACCCAAACAAGCTTTGTTGCTAATAGCTGCCAGCCAAGAAGTGATGCTGCCATTTGAAAACCTTTCTGGTCCTTGGCATCTACCTCTAAAAGAGATGTGTGATAGATAAGCCCAGAAAATTATCTTCATTGCATCAGATTAATTCTGCACAACCCAATGTTTCAGCCCACTGTAAAACTGGAACTATCTCTATGTAAATGCACTCACTCATTATCTGAGATTTGCTTCTATGTGGGTGTTTTCCATCCTCTTCTCCATCCCTGTATATATATCATCTATATCTATATATCATCTATATCCCCAGCAGCAAACGTTACCCTCTAGTCTGGAGGGGAAGGTTTTAGCAGTGTGAGGAATTTGTAATAGAAATCAAATATTAGTACAAGCAAGATGATATCTTGCCCAAATGAGACTTGATTACATTATTAACCTTGATAGTTACACATGGTTTTGTATGCATGTGATTTGAATCCTGGATTAAAAAGCCAGGAGATGAATGACTGAGATGATCTGGTTTCTCGGGAAATCCAGGCTGAAAGGGTGCATTTCCCACTGAGCAAAACTTCCATGGGCTCTGGGGCAAGTTTGTAGGATTCCATCCTGCTCTGATGCTGATGGAGGCCTTTCTCTGCAGAGATCCTGGACCCATCATGCAGTAAAGCTGCTTAGGGTGTGCTCCAGCACCCCAAAGTGAACTGGGCCGTCTGGTGCAGTTAAGCACATGCTTTTGACGAGCAGGGCTGGTTCTAATGACACACTAATGACAACCAGCACCGTGGCCTCAGTGCATCTTCAAACATGTCATCACCAAATGGGACATTCTGTGCACAGCCATCGCTGTGGTACCTCATTTGCTTTCTGGTCCAGCTTCCGTCTCATCCTCTCTTTCTCTATTGTTGTTGCTTTGTAGACCCTCTCCATCTCGTAGTGGGTTTGGTCAGGGGGGACCAGGCTGTGGTCCCACTCTTGAGGTGATGCACCACATGGGGGGCGTGTTAGGGACGTCAGGCTCTGCAAGCTCAGCAGTGGAGAGGGCATCAAATGAGTGTGCATTGGGATCTGGTGGACTAGATCCCAGGCATTTCACAGACCAAACATCTCACACTTGGGATGTTTAATATCTAATTCTATTTTACAAATACTTTTTAGTAAACTTTTCCCTATTTTTTTGCATGGGCTGCTTGTAACAGGGAGGAAGCCTCAGTGTTTGGTCCTTATATTTACTCTACAGTGGGATTGCTCTGAAGGCTGCTTGTAGGGTGTGTAGCTCAGCAAAGCAGAACGTTCCATTGCAAGTAAACTGTAAAAGAGAACTGTAGAAATCAGTGGAACCTCGCTCTGCCCACTGATTTCTTCTTTGGAACAGTGCTGTTCTTCCCTGAGTCCCCTGGAGCCTGGTAGGAATCTGTTGTGAGTGGAGAAAAAGCCCCTAGAGAGTCTTTGTAGACATAAGCACCTGCCTGTGTTCAGTGCGTGAGTGAAGTATGATAAAGCATAATCTGCTATTGGAATAGGAACTGCCAGCGTTTGTAGAAAGACTGAGGGTTTGGACCATGCAGAGGGAATGGTGAGTCCCAATCATTATAATCACCTTTGAATTTTGCATTTTGGGCATCTGCTAACTATTCATTTGGGGTGGGAATGCTATGAACAGAACAATGTCCCTATATGGGATGTGATGTAGCAACACATCTGAGAGTGAGCCAGAGGCTTTCCAGGGGCTCATGCTACACAGGGTAACTGCAATGTTCATTTTGTTTTAAATCCCAGCCTGGTTTGTGTTGAAGGGACCTCAAAGCTCCTCCAGCTCCAACCCCTGCTACGGGCAGGGACACCTTCCACTAGAGCAGCTTGCTCCAAGCCCCTGTGTCCAACCTG